>JASCZW010000321.1:0-250499 GCA_034211315.2 Aedes japonicus | reverse complement strand
TTTGATGTTTTCCGTCGACTACTGGTACCCTCAACTCGTCATCTAGAAAATAGTCGTCGTCGTCTGATTCTAAATAGTGAAGCGCTTCAACGTCATCCGTTTTGGTGTCTTTTTCCGTTTCATCGGTAGTCTGATTATTGTTAATTTGTTGTCTTGACTGGACCGTGCATTGGACACATCTCCGTCATTTAAGTTTGTTTTGAAACTCTCCATTTATCTGAGTTTTGATGATTCCTATTGAGAGGTGTTTGACTTTGCGAAGTATGCGGAGTTATCTTTTCTCAAAAATTATTCGTGTTTTTCATTGATGTATATTCATTTCTAAAAGCATTTGATTGTGTTGTTTTGACGTCTGTTGTTTGCTTATTTAGTTTCTGTCTATACGCAGCATTTGAGTACTGCATCGCTATGGAATACGCATCCTCAAGTGATTGCGGTCGATAACTTCTGACATGCATGGATAATTCGTCATTTAGTCCGTCGACAAATCGTGTTAATGACATATGAGGCTTATTAGGCTGTTTATAGCTTTTTGTGGATGCTTTATAATCGTCCATTAAAGCTGCTGTGGCTTTAATCGAGGTGTCTATTTTCTTCACTTGATTATAGAATTCTGTAAGTGTTCTCTTCCTTGATTTATGTAGAATAATGATTGAATATGAGACGTCAAATCTCTTCTGTTCCGTATGAGTTTAAAATTATTTCCTTAATTTGGTCCCAGTTGTTTGGGTTACCTGCTGCAATTAATATCTCCTTCGCGTCACCTATAATTTTATTTTTAACAGCTCTTACCAACTGGCTGTAGATGGGTTGATTAGTATAAGCGTTGAAGAGTGCAAGAGTATTTTCTGCATCTTCCAACCAAGCGTGAGTTTCTTTTTATTGCCCGAAAAAGGTTAAGTTTTTAATAGGATCTGGTGTTCGGAATTGAGAAATGGATCCTCGGCTTTTGATTTCATATTTTAATTTGCCCGATCAACTCATTTTGATTGTCGGTTAGTGTTCTTATGTGTTGAGTAAACTTTCAACCGTGATCGGTTGTTGTGGTGGAAACCGGTCGAGGAGCCTCTTCTAGGTCTGGGTCTTCCGGTCCCAGGTCTGGCATTGGAACAGGTGAAATTAAATCACGATCCATTTTGCTCAAAAATAAATATAACTAATTCGTTCTGTGGTGTAATTTGCCTCACGCTTTTCGATTGCAGGGCAAAATTAAATCTGAGGCAGGAGTTATGCTCACAATGCACTCGCGGGTCTGTTTTTCTAACGTTGTATGTTTTGCTTGCGGCTTTCCGCTCGCGGGGAATAATGAAATTTGATGCAAGAGTTGTTATATGTTCACAATGCACTTGCTGTTCGTGGCACTTTCTTCTTTTTAGAAAATAAAATGCGTTTACTTACAAGAGAATGATGATCATCTCCTGGAGTCCAAGTGGAGTTTCATCTAATGGGGTGGGTTCTGTGTGTGGATCCTTCCTCGCTCTTAAACCACTCAAACTGCGTGATGTTCCCTCAGCAGCGGTTTCCCGGTGATCTAGTTGTTCACGATGAACGTTGCTTAGTCAGCTGTGCGTCACTCAAGTAAAACTGTTCTTATATTCACTAAGTTCAGTTTTCGTCCAATGCTCACTTCACTTCACTGTCCTTATGTTCCCTAAGTCAGGAATGATCCGATTTTTGCACTAAGACACTTCTTGAATTGACACTTAGAAAATTTCTATGCACTTAATTCCACTACACTTTCCAAGACTGCGCCAGTTATGCTATTTCCAATCTGGTTAGCATAAAAAATAAATTTATTAACGATTTTTACTTATCGCTACAACATCACACTTAGAACTAACTGATATTTCGATTTTCTTCACTTTTATTAACTAAGTCTGGCTGAATCGGCATTCCTCCATGTGGCGTGATTCCGGTGAAACCTTTGTCCGCATGCTTGGTAATTCTCGCGCGTGTCATCATTTTATCCTTATGCGCGTGCAATGGGCCAAGCACGGCTGGTTGTTTTTGCTATGGGCTCGGGTGGAACTATTGGTGTTGCATCTCCTATGGTGGTGGCGGGAACTGTCATAACGTATATATATATATATATATATATATATATATATATATATATATATATATATATATATATATATATATATATATATATATATATATATATATATATATATATATATATATATATATATATATATATATATATGTATATATATATATATATATATATATATATATATATATATATATATATATATACAGTAATTCCATGAAAAAAGTTATACGATCTCTCAGAATTTTATAATATTCGGTAGGATTGTTCAACATCGAAAAATATTAGACCCGTATTTTTTTTATTTCGTTATTAGACTGGACCTTTCTGCGTTAGACTGGTCCAAAAAATCGTGATTTTTCAAAATCTTGAATTTTCAAAAATTTATAACTCCAAACCGTTTAACCGATTTTAGTCATTTTTGGCCATTGTATTGGTATTTTTTGAATTTCAAGCAAAAAATACGAAACCTTTGAATATATCAATTTTTGTATGAAAAAAATACAAAACAAATAGTTTTTCTTGAATTTGACTGCGAGGGGCCTCAACGACTCCTTGTTTTAGTATTTTTAAATGAAAGAGCATTCAATTTTACATAACATATCAAAAATTGGAGATGTTCTGCGTGTCGTTTTGGAGATACAATTTTTTAAATAATAAATCATTACTCTTCATTTTATACATCACCCGCCTGTAGAAACGATGAAGATGCATGGTAGATTACCATGCGTCTCCATCCAATCAAACCTATGACTAATGAAATCTATGAGTTACTTACAAACTATATATATATATATATATATATATATATATATATATATATATATATATATATATATATATATATATATATATATATATATATATATATATATATATATATATATATATATATATATATATATATATATATATATATATATATATATGGTTCTGTATATGGCCGTGTACTTTCGGGCAATCATCAAAATCAAATCAACAATGACGCCAACCGCAAGATCATATGTTCGAAAAAAGAGAACCTTCCGACACAGCCACGATTTTTCGCCTCAAAATAGCTGATAAAATTACCAATCGAAGTTTCCTCATCGATACTGGTGCTGATGTATCGGTCATCCCGAGAGATTCAAAATCATCCCGCATCAAACCAACCACTGTAAGACTGTTCGCCGCCAACGGATCTCCAATAAAGGTCTACGGAGAAGCATTATTAAAAGTCAGCCTCGGCCTTCGACGTGAATTTTTATGGACTTTCCTCATAGCAGACGTAACAACAGGGATCATCGGCGCAGATTTCATCTGCCACTATGACCTACTGATTGATCTGAAGCGCCATCGTTTAATAGATAATACCACGAAGCTTGAGACAATAGCGATGTTAGAAAAAACCAACAAGAACTCCATTAAAACGTTTAGTCGAACATCGCCATATTCCGAGCTGCTATCAGAATACCCATCCATCACGCAGATATCCCCTCCTGGCACCGTGAGTAAATGCTCAATAGCACACCGGATCGAAACAACAGGTCAACCAACGTTTGCTCGCCCGCGACGGCTTGCTCCAGACAAATTTGTAGTTGCTCGCACGGAGTTCGAAAACTTGATGAAACTGGGAATTTGCCGGCCATCGTCCAGCAGCTGGGCAAGTCTACTACACATGGTGAAGAAACCGGATGGCACCTGGCGGCCTTGCGGAGATTACCGTGCACTCAACGCTCAAACAGTGCCCGATAGATATCCTCTGCCTTATCTACAAGATTTCACCGCTATCTTGCATGGAAAGAATATTTTCTCCAAGATTGATTTGCAGAAGGCGTTTCACCAAGTACCCATCCACCCCGACGACATACCGAAGACTGCGATCACGACCCCGTTTGGTTTGTTTGAATTCACTCACATGACGTTCGGACTGCGCAACGCTGCTCAAACCTTCCAACGACTCATCCACGAAGTTCTACGAGGGTTGGACTTCGTATACCCATATATCGATGATATTTTCATCGCTTCATCATCCCCAGAGGAACATCGAGACCATCTTTGTCAAGTGTTCACGCGACTGGCACAGTATCATCTGGCCATCAACGTAGCCAAATGTGAGTTTGGTAAAAGTGAACTAACATTCATTGGTCACTCAGTTTCACCCGAAGGAATACGTCCATTACCCGAGCGAGTAGAAACTCTACGCAACTATAAACGGCCAACCACAGTGCAAGAGCTCAAAAGCTTCCTTGCTGTAATTAATTTCTACAGAAGATTTCTTCCAAACGCTATTGTAGCACAAATACCGCTACTCGATATGACTACAGGGAATAAGAAAAACGATCGCTCGGCACTATGCTGGACAGATGAAACCTTGTCAGCATTCGAAAAATGTAAGCAACAACTTGCAGATGCTGCATTATTAGCTCATCCTGCAAGAAATGCTGAGTTATCTTTGTGGGTAGATGCATCGAATACAGCAGCAGGTGCCGTACTGCATCAAGTTGTTAACGGCCACGTTCAGCCCCTAGGTTTCTTTTCCAAGAGGTTCGATAAAGCACAACTACGGTATAGTACGTACGATCGAGAGCTAACGGCGATTTACCTGTCAGTGCGACACTTCAAATACATGTTAGAAGGTCGAAACTGTCACATATACACCGATCACAAGCCGATCGTGTTCGCATTTCAACAGAACCTAGAGAAAGCATCTGATCGACAAGCACGACAATTAGATTTCATCGGCCAAATCACCACTGACATTCGCCATGTAGCTGGTAGGGATAATTTTGCAGCAGATCTATTCTCTCGAATTGCAACTGTTCATGCTGTCCCAAAGGTTGACTTTGATGCCCTCGCCATCGATCAAGAAATCGACGAAGAGTTAATTGCGATTCTGGGAGGTAAAATACAAGTCTCATTAAATCTAAAACAGTTTACTGTTCCAGGATCAAATAAATACGTGTATTGTGACTGCTCTGGGAATCGCATCAGACCATTTATCACCAAAAGATTTCGTCACCAATTTCTTCAGGCAACCCACAATCTTTCACATCCAGGAACGAGAGCAACAGCTCGACTGATGGCTCAGCGATTTGTATGGCCAGGTATACGAAAAGACAGTATCGCTTTTGCCAAGCAATGTGTACGGTGCCAACGGTCTAAAGTATCGCGCCACACCAAGTCACCTCTAGGACGTTTTGCTTTGCCTGACGATAGATTCAGCCATATAAACATCGATATCGTCGGACCTTTTCCACCGAGCAACGGCCACCGATATTGTCTTACCATCATCGATAGGTTTACTCGTTGGCCGGAGGCAATACCCATTCCTGATATGACGGCATCCACCATTGCTCACGCTCTTGTCACTGGATGGATTTCTCGTTATGGCGTACCGAAACAGATCACATCTGATCAAGGACGACAATTCGAATCGACCCTCTTCAACGAGTTGTGTCGCACGTTTGGGATTACTCATCTCCGAACTACACCATACCACCCTCAGTCAAATGGCATTATCGAGCGATGGCACCGAACATTGAAAGCTGCGATTCTTTGTCACAATCCCGATCGTTGGACGGACCATCTTCCGATGATACTTCTTGGGCTGAGAACTATCTATAAAGGGGACATCAGTGCATCACCGGCAGAAATGGTTTATGGGACGACTCTTCGGATTCCTTGCGAATTTTTGGGGGAAAATCCCCGCATCACAACTACATCTGATTTTGCGAACGATCTACGAAACGCCATGCGAAAACTGCGACCACCCGATACGGCTTGGCATGAGAGTGGTAATGTGTTTGTACACCCCGATCTCAGCTCATGTAAAAATGTGTTCATCCGAAACGATTCGATCAGGCCGTCGTTATCACCACCTTACGATGGACCATTCCCGGTGCTTGAGCGAACTAACAAGCACTACAAAATCAACATCGGCGGCCGTTCTGTGAATATTTCTATTGACCGTCTTAAGCCCGCTTACACAACAGAAGATCAATGTCCGCCACATCCCGAGTGTAATCGTCCAGCTTCAACGACGTCGACTGATCAAGCAACGAAGGTTACTCGTTATGGGCGGCGTGTGAGGATTCCTAACCGATACCAATAATCGTCGGTTTCTCTAGAAGGGGGGTACTGTAGCATCACCATCACCTCTGCAACATCCACGCAACATTTTCTGTATTGCTTGATACACACGAAAAGTGCGCCAATGCGCCTTTTATTCCGAATAGAATAGTTTCCGTCTTCTTTTATATTTAAATATTATTGACCATGCTTCCTTTTGAATTAAATGAATTAATTGTTTGGCAATCTATAAAAGCAAACCTAGTCGATGGAATAAAGTTAGTTTTATAGTCGAAATCGAACGCGCACTTCTTCATTCGTAACCCACAAGACAATCAACGTATAGTTGTCCCATATATATATATATCCCATATATTTATATATATATATATACTTAAAATTTTTTGAGCTTGTTGTAAAATGCAAACTCTTTAAAAACGATCCAATGCTTTTTGCTTGTAGCATATGTATTAGGCTGATGCAAAATTTGAAATATTTGCTCCCCTAAGCTTTAATGACGCCAATTTGGGTCCTGATAGTCCCCAAAATATTTGAACACATTTGGTTTTAATTTGGCTTTGCACACGCTATTCAAAGTTTGTATGGGAATTAGTATGAAGAATCTCAAACTTACATTTCCAGATCCCTAACATCTTGATATTATGTCCTTAAACCAAATCTTATATACATTCATATAGTGTAAGTTGTCAACTATCAAAATGCCAAAGATACCTGACATGTAAATTTTATACAAAAATAGTTATTCAATAAAACATAAAATACACACTTTGGGTATGATGTTGTATTCTTATTTTTGTTTTCTTATTATTTTTATGTTTTTTATATTTTATATTCATATATTTTAAGAATGTTATTTTATTTATATTATTATATATATTTTATATATTTTATATTTTTACTTTTTATATACTTTACATATTTTTACTTCTTATTATTATATTTGTTGAATAACTATTTTTGTATAACATTTACATGTGAGGTATCTTCGGCATTTTGATAGTTGACAACTTACACTATATGAATGAATATAAGATTTGTTTTAACGACATAATATCAAGATGTTAGGGATCTGGAAATGGAAGTTTGAGATTCTTCATACTAATTCCCATACAAACTTTGAATAGCGTGTGCAAAGCCAAATTAAAACCAAATGTGTTCAAATTTTTTGGGGACTATCAGGACCCAAATTGGCGTCGATTAAACTTAGGGGAGCAAATATTTCGAATTTTGCATCAGCCTAATATGTATACGTCAATTTAGATTATAAGAAAATGTATTTCTAGGTTCTGTCTTCGGTCTACGTCAGCGAATTGCATCGCCATCAAGCTCTACGCCGAGTCCTAGTCAACCTCGCAGTACATCGTCACCACCGCCGCTGCTATCAAGTAACATCGAACCAAGCATGATTGAGGAAGATGACCAAGAAGGAAACCACGATGAGGAAACAGAAACATATGAGAACAGTTACAGTAGCTCTCGCCCCATGCAACGTAAACGACGTAAACATAACAGCGGTGATTTTAGGAAAGACTTGCTGACAGACCAGACAAACTGTATGAAGAAGATCGTCGAGCATACCGGAGTATGCGCACGGTACGCTCGAAAGATGTTCAAGCTGCGTGAGATAGAAGTGAAGCAACAAAACGAGACTAGACTGCTCAAAGCTAAAGACAGGAAGGCAGCTTTAGAGTATAAAACGGAACTGTTGAAGTATAAGAAACAGAAACTTGAGCATCTGGAGCGCAAAGAAAGAAAGAAATAGAAAACTGATATCCGTGTGAATAAGTAAAAGTGGAAATTAAATGAATAAAAGGTTGAACTCTATTTTTGTGGCGTGTAATTTATTTTCAGCAAACATGTAGTATTATTGTAAAATAGCATGCATTATCTCATCTCTGGCGTTAATAGCCGTTATATTTTCTTCTTCGTTTGCATTTTCTTCGGGAAATGGGGCTTCCAACTGTGGTAACAGTTCATCAAATGATACATTAAATTTTATGCGAAGGTTATGTAGAGCAAAGCATGCATTAACTATTTTACAAGCTTTTTCGGGCTTATAGTGAAGCTGAAGTGCGCCTAAAATACATCTGAATCAATTTTTTAGCACTCCAAATGATCGCTCGACAACCCATCGCGTTCTTGAATGAATTTTGGTTGAATTTTACCCTCGATTCGCTTTGTGAGCTTCGTGATGTACGATAAGGGGTTATTAAGTAGGGTCTGAGAGGATAACCTGCATCTCCTAAAATATATAAAACTAATCAGCTTATTGCGGAATTTGATGATGGTGTTTGAAAACATATTTTATTCTGCTTGCATAACAAACCTACCCAGTATCCATGAGTTTCTGTCACCGTTCGTGAAGTTTGATTCTAGTAAGGTATTAAGAGGGCTTGAGTTCCAAATGAATGAGTCATGTAAAGAGCCAGGGTGATTTGCATCAACATATCGAATGATCATTTTATGATCACAAAACCTGTACGATATTATAATCAGTTATAATTGTTATTAACCCTTATGTGATCGACAGGGTACCTTCTCAGATTTTGCATTGCGAAATTTCATAGTTTATTTGAAAAAAGGAAGCTGAAATTCAGTGACGTCTTAGTTATAATTGGAAGGTAACTTTATATATGATCTACAAGGATACCCGGTACCCACCAAATTCAAATATTTGTAACTCGAGCAATTATTGACCAATTTTATTTCTGTTTTTACTGTTAGGTTAGAAAACTCATCCACTTTATAGATATCACAACGTCCATGTCCACTTGGATTAATCTTGTTTCTGAAAATTCTGGTTTGCGGGGTTGTGGTCCGGAACCGACACAATTTGGGAATAACAATTGAGTTTCTGGAAAAACCTTTGGAATAATTCTTAAAACTCGTTTCTATTACGCTTTAGGACATATGCCGACTTGTCCCCAGACCGGTTAATCCGGAACAGATTCCCGGGAGGCCTAGAGTGGCAATGAACATATCCAGAATCAAACTCCGGAAATATGGGTATCAAAATTCATGAAATTTTTCCAGTAAGATATCTGTAAACATTTTGTGCCATTTGATGATGTGTTCTCAGACTGTTTACTCCGGAACAGGTTTCGGTGGGTTTCGAGTAGACATAGACTTTTTAAGAAGGAAACACTGGCAATAAGGGTATCAAAATTCATGAAATTTCTTCAGTCAGATATTTTTCAACGTTTTGTGGGCATCTGACGAACTGCCCTCGGACTGGTCATTCCGCAACATGTTCCCTTGAAGCCTCGAGTGGCCATGAACAATTTTAAAAGGAAAACCTGGCAATATGGGTATTACAATTCAGGGATTATGTTCAGTATGATATTTCTCTACGTTTTGTGACCATCTGATGATTTGCCCTTGGACCGGTTATTCCTGAACAGGTTCCCGTAAGGCCTCAAGTGGCCATAAACCTTTTCAGAAGAAAAAACCCAATGTGGGTATCAACATTTTTGAAATTTCATCAGTAAGATATTTTTCAGAATTTTGTGAACATTTGATAATGCGTCCTCGAACCGGTAATTCCGGAACAGGTTCTCATGGGACTTAAAGTGGCCATAACTCGTGATTTTTTTTTTCAGTAGGATATTTTTCAACGTTTTGTAACCATCTGACGATTTGTACTTGAACCCGCAATTCCAGATCAGGTTTCCATGAGGCCTCGAGTGGCCCTCGGAGTGGCCATAAACATTTTCAGATATATGGCTATCAAATTTCGTGAAATTTCTTCGGTATTATATTTTTCAACATTTTGTGACCATCTGATGATTTATCCCTGGGCTAGTTATCCCGAACCAGTTGCTGTGTGATGGATGACGAAACATACGTCAAAGCTGACTTCCAACAAATGCTAGGACAGGAGTTTTGCATCGGAAAAGATACATTCAAAGTGGATGATCGTTTCAAAAAGAAGAAAATGACGAAATTCGCTTCGAAATACCTTATTTGGCAGGCCATCTGCACCTGTGGAAAGCGAAGGGAAATTTTCGTCACAACAGGTACCAGCAATGGTGAAATTTATAAGACTGAATGCCTCCAAAAACGTCTCATGCTATTTTTGGAGCAGCACAATGAAAACCACTAGTTTGGCCGGATTTAGCTTCAAGCCATTATTCTAAAAGCGCGCTAGAATGGGTTGAGACTAATTCAGTGAATTTTGTCCCCAAGGAAATGAATCCACCCTGAACTACGCCCAATAAAAACTTATTGGGCCATGATGAAGCGGGAACTCAGAAAGACGAAGGAGAATGTTTAGGATGCAAATGACATGCGTAGAAAGTGGTTAAAATATGTGAAAAAAAATTCCGGATACGACTGTACAACCCAAGTAACAATCGAAATGCTCGGAAGCTATATTCAAATTATATCTTCGTTCTATCATCGCATCTCTTGCAGCTTGCTGGTTTGTTATCGTTTTATGTAGTATGTATGTATGTATGTATGTATGGTAGCCACCATCCCTTCATGCCCTTGGCTTGGATGCATCTCCACTTAATAGTAAGATCAAATTGGGCCACCGATCTGAATTCACAATATCGCTGTATGAAGGGCCAAAAACGGAGGGGTGGACCCGTAAGCAGAGACGCTCACGCGAAATCCACGGGAAAATGAGAATCTCCTTCCAACGATACGATCCAACAAATCGAATAAACCAATTCACAATATTTATTACGCTTTCTTCAGGATGGCTTGTTAAGAAGGGCGCGTCAATCTCACTGAAACTGTGAAGTTGGAGTGAAATTCACAGTATCATAATCGAATCGGTAGGATAAAGAAAATAATGCCGTTTATTCCCTCCTAGACTCAGGCAGTCAATCAAACCATCGTCGAATTTCAGCTAGCATGCTACCCTGTAAATAATTTAAATAATTTAAATTTAAATTTAAATTTAATTTAAATTTAAATATTTACATCCCAACCCAGTATTTATTACATATAATGTAAATAATAGGTCATAATATGCAATTTATGTTGTATGAAATACAGCAATGAAATATACTAGAATATTTAATTAATATGTCATAGTTGGAATGCGTCATCATGTAATTTTGAAAGATAAGATGAAATAATTAAAACAGTATTAATAGGCAGCTTCTTGCAACTTTACAGCTCAATCAGTGGCAGATGAATGTTGCTCTGGAATGCGAAGATCATTTCTCAATTGAATACAACATAAAACATTTTATTATACATTAAAAATTAAAAAATATGTATGTATTCATGACCTATGGATAAACATAATCAGCAGAATTGGATACCATTCAATAATTTTATTTATATACAATGATCTACATTAATAGAAAAACACCTCATGAAACAATGCAATAAAATATCTGTACTACCTGGAATCAACTTCCTGTAAACTTGAAGTAGGGAAGCGGTACCTATATTGAGCTCAATAAGCAGACCTCCAGTGGAAATCGGTGAATATGCACTGAATACTGAGTACACAAGTTATTCACTGAGAACAAGAACACTGAGTACACAAGTTATTCACAATTTATTCATCCACTTACCGTTAATCGTTAAGCAACACACAAAGCATTCGATTCTGATAAATTTCTTCCAATTTAATACGGAAAAGTTGAAACTGCTATGTACCTATATTAATAATATCCCGAAAAACATTAATCCCATCTGTGTACATATGTTAATCGTACTGATTTTAATCAAGAAAAAAATACAAACAAGTTAACGCTCTTCACTACTACACCCAAAAATGAAGTAGATCATTTGACAGCACTTCACGTGTGTTGGATAGCATGCATATAACCAAGACGAAATGAAAGGGTTTGTTTGTTATTCTTCCATGAGAATATTGACAACAAGACTCACCAAACGTTGGGCAAAGAATGATCTATTAATGATTGAACACGCACACTAGCGTTGATGTGTAAGCTATACAGTATGTGAGCAGTGCAACATCAAGCGATTACGTCGATTGTTAACACGGTTCAGAATAGGTGCAAGCGTATTTAAATTATTGTGAAAATTAATCCCATAGTTTTCTAGTATTTTATAACGTATTCGTAGATTCTAGTGTGGTTAGTGTAATAAGTGAAGTGTGATTTTTATGGTTTATGCAATTACGCACCGGAAATGTGTGAGGATATAGTGCAATTAAAGAGAAAACTTGGAGTCGGGCTCGAGTATATTCCCTAGTACGGTTAGATCAATACGACGAATTTGTAGTGCAAAGGTAAGAAAATGTGTTGAAAATCTGATTGCTCATTTATTTTACTAAATTGTAAGTCTCCGAAACGTTTTTGTAGCTTTTAATTATATTCAAGACCTAATTTTGTTAGCCAGGATTATATATTCTTGTTACCTGCGCCCATTTATGGAAAAATTAAACATCTTTGTACGTTTGAAGTTGGATGGCTGCAGAATGTGATGGATATATGTACTATGGTGAGAATAGGTTCCGCTTCCCTAGATGAAATTTAATAATTATTATTATTATGATTATTATTATTATTATTATTAAAATAATTTTATTATGATGTGGTAATAATACGATGTTTTAATGAAATGCTAATTAATATACATATTAAAATAAAATGCAGCTATTTGCCTGAAAATTAAGTGATGTAAAAAAGAAAGTTTATCCTGTTTCGGAATGACGGATCCAAGGACAAATCATCAGATGGTTACACAACTTTGAGAAATATGCTACTGACAAAAAATCATGAGTTTTGATACCCACATTGCCATGGTTTACCTTTAAATTTGTGCATGGTCACTCCAGGCTTCACGGGAATCTGTTCCGAAATTACCGATCCGAGAATAAGTCATCAGATGCCCCCAAAACGTTGACAAATATCTTAATGACGAAATTTTATGAGTTTTAATACCCATATTGCCAGCATTTCCTCTTGGGTTTCCTTATAAAAAAATTCTGCCGCCTTGGGGCGCCATGGGAACTTGTTCTGGAATAACAAGTCCAGGGACAAATCTTCAGATTGTCATAAAACGTCGAGAAATATTCTACTTAAGAAACTCCATTTGTTTTGTATATCCATATTAGTAGGTTTCCCTTCTAAATGTGTTCATGGCCACTCGAGGCCCCACGGGTACCTGTTCCGGAATGAACAGTCTAAGGAAAAATCATCAATTGGTCACACAACGTTGAGAAATATCCTACTGAAGAAATTTCATGAATGTTGTTTCCCATATTACCAGGGTTTCCATAGAAAATGATCACTTGGTGTCCCATATGAGCCTGTATCGGAATGACCGATTCGCGGACATATCATCAAATGGTCTTAAAATGCTGAATTTTGATACCCATATTGCTAGGGTTCTCGAGGCTTCACAGATACCTGTTCCGGAAGACCGGTTTGAGAACCAATCAACAAATGTCTCAACGTTGAGAAATATCAGGCTGAAGAAATTTCATGGATGTTGATACCCATATTGCTAGAAATTCCTTCTTATATTTTTCTAGTCACTTGGGGCCCCACGGGAACCTGTTCCGGATTAACTAGGGGGACAAAACATCAAATGGTCAAAAAAAAAGCGTTGAAGGAATATCTTACTGAAGAAATTTCATGAATTGTGATACTCATATTACCAGTGCTTCCTCCTGAAAATGTGTATTGGTGCTCAACGGGAACCTGTTCCGGAATAACCAGTTCGGGAACAAATCATTGAATGGTCACAAAACGTTGACACATATCCTACTTAAGAAATTTCATGAATTTTGATATCGATATTGCCAGGGTTTTCTTCAGAAAATGTTTATGGCCACTCGATGCCTCACGGGAACCAGTTCTGGAATGACCGTTTCAGGGGCAAATCATCGGATGGTCTCATAACGGTGACAACTATCCTACAGAAGAAATTTCATGAATTTTGATATCACTATTGCAAGGGTTTTCTTCTGTACAAAGCTCGCCGGAACCTGTTCCGGAAAAACCGGTCTGAAAACACATTATTGAATGACCACAAAATGCCAATGGCCACTGTAGAAATTTCATGAATTTTAATAGCCAGTCTATGCCTCCTGGGAACCTGTTCCGGACTAACCGGTCCGGGGAAACGAACAAAAAATTGTTTCGAAGAAACTGGAATGTATGCCCAAAAAATGTCTAGTGTGATTTATAAAAAGTACGATCTCCCGAAATAAGCTACATCGAACAGATAGCTAAGAAAACCATTTATTAATGGATATTATCAATGTGACTCGATGAAAAATCGAATATAGATGTATTTTTATTGATCTCTTTTTTCATTTTACAAGATAAATTAACAAAACAGAAGCATAACAAAAACCAATGTTTGACAATTGAAAACTATACGACCTTTTAAAAAAAGACGCCACAGTTTGACAGTTGTTCGAATGAACAAGGCGTTCTAGACAGTTCACTCTTTCACTCGACATGAAATGAACTTCTCACTTCACGCGAGTCGAATATCGGAATAGAGAGAGAACTGTCACACGACAACGAAGTGAGAATTTACGTCTCGCTTCGCGCGAAACGGAGAATAAACACAAATATGTTTTCCCTACCCGGGTCCTCAAAAACGGGTAACAAATGGTTCAAATTGTCTTCATCTTTTTTTTTATTTTAGTTTCATTCCATGTTGAATACAGAAATAGCCACACCCCTCAGCTGAAAAATTATTTTGCTCTGTTGCCGTTGACTGATTTTATAACTGACGCCCGTCCCCTAATTAGAATTTTGCTTTCGCGATTGAATGCTTTCGTGACTTGAATTTTTATTAGAGAATTTTCCGTCGTTGTTCAATATTACATAAGGTAGGGAACGGCTTAAGCACCCTAAGACCCTATTCCAAGCACGGGGTAAACGTTAACCTACAACGCTCATTTTTAGCAGTATGGTGCTGCATGTAGTGAAGCACCATACTGCAAAAAATGAGCGTTGTAGGCTAACGTTTACCCCGTGCTTGGAATAGGGTCTTGGAGTGCTTAAGCCGGTCCCTACCCTATATTGCATATTTTGACATATTATTTTCATTATATATTATAAATTATGGGTTAGGAGGGAGCATCAGGGTACCATTCAAGCTGAAACTGGACGATGGTTTGGTTGACTGCCTGTGTCTAGGAGGGAATGAACAGTATCATTTTCTTTATCCTACCGATTCGATTATGATGCTGTGAATTCTACTCCAACAGTTTCAGTGAAAGTGACGCGACCTTCTTAACAAGCCATTCTGTAGAAAGCTTAATAAGTATTGCGATTTGGGTTATTCGTTTTGTTGGTATCGTTGGAAGGAGATTCTTAATTTCCTTTGGATTTCGCTTGAGTGTCGCTTGAGGAGGGTCCACCCCTAGGGGTGAGACAGCCCTACTCTGAGTTGCTTTGATGCACCGAGTAACTCTCGAGTAACTCAATATAGCTAAAAAATTAAACAATCTTCATCGATTCATATCGGTTGCCAAGGTTTCAAAAAGTTTGATTTCCAGTTTTGTTTGATAGTAGACATTTCGCTAATAGCAATAGAAGATAGAACAAAGGCGACACTTTTTTCCATGACTATGAGGGTTCTAAGAATATTTAGTATGTGATACGTGATACGGATGGCTTTACTGAAGTCTAATAATCAGGTTTGATATCGGCTTTTATGCCCTTGTTCCATTGCACCAGTTCATAGGCCAGTCTGGGGGAATGACGCTATGATAGCAAATAGCAGGTCAAGTCGAAAATGGTGGGTTTATTCAAAGCATGATTGGAGACATGAAGATAACTTTTTCTCAAAAAAGGTGAATTCTAACACTAATATTAGTAAAAACGATATCAATTTGTATGAGCAGATATGTAGTATGAGCAAACAAAGGTTATTTTGAAAATTAAAGTAAAATTGAGAAATTAAAAACATTGAAAATTCCCTGGGTCTAATTGTTCACACACGAGAGCTCATATACTAACCCGCGGTTTGTCTGACAACTGCTGTATAAAAACAGAGAGAAAACAAATGACAGTTTTCGCTTGCTGAGCAACGTGAGTTACTCGAGGTACCTCAAAATCAACTCTGAAATTGCTCGCGATGAGAAGCTGTCTTGCCCCTTGGTCCACCCCTCCTTTTTGGCCCTTCATACAGCGATATTATGAATTCAGATTGGTGGCTCAATTTGATCTTTCTATTGAGGGGAGCTGCATCCAAGCCAAAAGGCATGAAGGGATGGTGGCTCTCTTACATACATACATACATATATACATACATTTTTCCGTCGTTGTTCAATAGTGTTTGACAAACCGGCATTCGTGCAAACCTTCAATTATCTTTTACCTATTATTGGGTACTTTATACTTGTCTCTCTCACTTCACTGTAAATTTGACACGTTATCGAGTAAAACTATTTCAACCTTTTTACCCTTTAATCTAATTTTGCTTACCTTTATGATAAAGGGTTATTTTTTTAGTGGAACGACGGAGACAACGTCTATAAAATAAAAATTAATAGATAAAAGATAATCATTAATGTGTACAGAGTATGCCATTATGACTTTTTGAGATATGATTCATTCAGGGAACTTATGAACAAGGTAACAATGCATTAGGTCGTTAGAAACATTGGTTGGCTCTCTTAATCAATTTCTTCTTCTTTCATTCTTAGCGTTTCAAGCTTAGTGCTTTGGAAATTAGATTATTGCCTGCTCACAACTTTCGATAAGTTTCCATTGGAAGACCCCTCGATTGTTTATGTTTTGATATTTTGACACTTTTTGAAGCAAACGGCTCAACCTGGTGTATTTGTATACGTGATCGCATTTGATTCAATTGAAAAAAATGGAGAACGCAGTGCTTTCGAAAGCAATTCCCTTGTGTATCCGAAAATTGGTCGTTCGTGATGTGCAAAACGGTGAATCGCACCGGGCTGTCGCTAAGAAGTACATTATCAGTAAGGGAGCGGTTGGCAAAATTCTTCTGAAGCTTAAATCGTTTGGATGAGTGGTGGATCGCCCTGGCAGAGGCAGGAAGCGGAAAACGGATGCGAGAACGGACACCAAGATCATGCGCAAAGTCAAGAAGAACCCGAAGGTAACTGTCCGCGAGATCCAGGAAACCCTTCAGTTATCAGTTTCCGGTCGAACTGTTCGTCGCCGTCTCGTAACACAGGGGTTGAATAGCAAACTTGCCCGGAAGCGCCCAATTATCAGCAAGGCAAACAAAGCCAAACGGCTTAAGTTTGCTAAGGAGCATGCTGATAAGCCCCTAAAGTTCTGGAAAACGGTTCTCTGGACGGACGAATCAAAATTCGAGCTGTTTAACCGAAAGCGGCGGGTTCGTGTTTGGTGCAGATCGGGAGAGGAGCTTCAGGAGGCACGAAGAAGCATGGAGGAGGAAATGTGCTGGTCTGGGGGTGTTTTTTGTGGGGTGGAGTGGGAAGCATTGTGAAAATCGACGGGATATTGACGGCAGATTCTTACATCAATATCCTGCGAGAAAATCTGGAGGTTTCGCTGATCCAGACGGGCCTTGAAGAGAAGTTCGTATTCCAGCAGGACAACGACCTGAAGCATACTGCCAAGAAGGCCAAGTCTTTCTTCCGGTCTTGTCGGATCAAACCGCTGGAATGGCCTCCACAAAGCCCGGACCTCTATGCCATCGAGAATTTGTGGGCGATTCTCGATGCCAGGGTTGACAAAACTGGTGTTACCAATAAAAATAACTATTTTGAAGCCCTGGAGCGCGCCTGGGAAGAGCTAGATCCACAGCACCTAAAGAACCTGGTCGATAGCATGTCGAAGCGCCTGCAGGAGGTCCTGAAGGCCAAAGGAGGACACATCAAGTATTGAAATGCTTTTATTTTACTTTAATTTATGTTTTCTGTAGTCTAAATGAAGTGGGCACTTTATTTTGTCACTGTTTTTTTTTCAACACAAATTGATTTATTTTTTCTTTAAGTAAAACTCCTTTTTTTCAGTATTCCATAAGTCAAACTTAATAAATATATAAAAAAATAAGATAATAAAAAAATACAGTGTGTTTACTTTAATTTGAACCAAGTAAATGAGAGAAATTGAAAAAACGATGAGGTGGGCACTTTATTTTGCCTATCAGTGTACATCAAATCATGTTCTGTAGTTTAAGAAAAAAACATTTTTTTTAGAGAACAAAAAAATCGTACATTCAACTTGGTTTTTTCTATATTTTCAGCTTCCATGGAACATCAGGTGAGTGCTGAGTATCCTTATGTATTACTCAAACCGCAAACGATTCAAGCTTAAACAGAATAATTCAAATTTGTTGTGTAAAACTTCAAATCTAAATACGTTGGAAACATCTTTGACAGTAGCGCCTACTACACACCAAGTTTTTATACTGAAGTCAGTATACGTTTTACTGACTTCCAAACAGTTGATCGTTAAACTTGTTATGAACTCTCAACCGTCAAAAATTGCCAAAAACTAATGAACACTTCATCAATCAATACCGAAGCTCGGTAGAATTTGCAAAACGAAATGTTAAATTGGAAACGCTGCAGACATCTACAGTTGTTTCGGTCATTTGATTTTTCTAATCCTAGAATGCAGAAGGATAATGCAAATCAAAATTGCCGTTTCCATATGCAAGAATAGCAGGGGCTTGGGGGCTGATACAGGATTAGAATGCATGATTAAAAAAAAGTGTAGATCAGAAAAATTGTCCGTTTATTGTCATTTTAATCGAATTTTAAAATTCTCCGAAATGGATTTTTCCCGGAACCAGTAAGCTACGAAAAAATCAAATTATGCATTCGATATCATTTTGTTGGAGTGCTAAAAATGAGAACATTTTGAAAACATTTGAACACTACTTATAAATCTGATAGCTCCCATGTTAAAGTATAGGACGAAAATTTTAAAATGCATCGATAAAATTCAAATGAAATTTTAATTAAAAACGGTATTTTGTATGATAGAATAAAAATCCAAAACTTCTCTTTGAAGACATTATCAGCAAAACAAAAATAAAATCAAAATAATGCTCCTATTGTGAAATTTTGGATTTTTCTCCCATCATACAACGAACCACTTTTAATTAGAATTTCATTTGAATTTTTTAGAAGCATTTTAAAATGTTCGTCCTATACTTTAACATGGAAGCTGTCTGATTTATCACCACTCGGTGTCTTCTTCTTTTTTCAACCTGGACTCGTCCATTTTGTTTCGCAAAGTGAAGTTCGTCCATTGGAAACAAACTTTCGAATTTAAATCGAGGAACATTGTCGGCTAGCAAACTGTCAGATCAGCTGCACTCCCGTTTCATTGTACTTTTTTGTATTTTTGAGTACAACTGTTTACTATCTTCTTTTCTCTCACGGAAATGTTACTCAATTTTCGTAAAAAGTGGATCTACTCAATTTTTGAGATCCACTTTTTAACGAGAATTGAGTAACATTTCCGTGTTAGAAAAAGAGATGGATTATAATTGTTCTCAAAAATTGAGTAAAATGAAACGGGAGTGTGCCGCATTGCTGTCAAAGTTAATGTCAAAATGGAGTGCCTTGTGGAAAAAAGTAGGGTAGTAGTTTGTTTGTTTCTAAGCAAATGTTTAATTTTAAGGATACTTTTTTGTATCGTGTCTTCCTAAAAAATTCACAAAAAAGTATAAATATATTAACTTGGATTTGATCCAATGGTTACTTACTTTTTTTAATCACCAAATAAATACAAAAAAAAAAAAATAATCGATAAACATGTATTTTACAAAGTCTAACAAACTGGATTTCTAAAATACATGTTTATTGATTTATTTATTTTTTTGTTTTTATTTGTTGATAAAAAAAAGTTAGAAACCAAACACCAAATTTGAGTTGTAATTGCCATAGGCCTTTCCTGGCTGATGGGCTCAAATCGCCTGAGAACATTCTTTGTCGAAAAAAAAAATTGAGTCTCTTTTATTCTTCACTGAAACTGATGGCAGAACCTGCGAAGTTCATAAAAATTCAAACAATTACGATTTGGGACCATCTCTAGCACGAATTGCTTCAATACTAAGATGATCCGATTTGAAATGAGCGTTCGATGGACGCTCCTGACGCATTCCCGACTGACATGTCAATGAGTAAGCAGTTCGATTTGTCCTTGAATCTATTTCCATCATCGCTCCATTGAACAGGTTGGATATGGACTGCTTTCAGATTCCCCAGCACCCATCACACTCAGGAGTGCCAACCGACCTATTAGGATCAAAGCCAGGGAGATCCTAAATTATGGCATACTGGTCATAGCATCGAATTAGGATACGACATGGATCAACGGATTGGACTTGACGAGCTGGTAGTCAGGCTATTCTTCTTCCTGAGTATGGAAGAGTGACACCTTCCAGAAATGGCCAGTGGGCTAATAGTGCGGCTACCCCCGTCCTGGTAAAACCTTGGCAGGCCTCCGGGTACGCTCAAAGTTGGTCACCTTAAGTGGTGGGTAGTAGGCTCAGATGTTAAATTCGTGATTTACGCCGATCCGGCTCTGGACACGGTCCCCATGTGTCAACCCTGGCATGGCCTCCCTCATTCAAAGATAACTATGGGATCACGATAGGCGACCATCTACAACGTGTGAAGAAAGCGGTTCGGAGGGGGGACCCAACAAAATGGAGGACAACGGAGGAAAAAACAAAAAAAAAAACGAAAAAGAAAAAAAACAAAACAAGTTAAACGACGATGGCAAAACGCCAGCCAACGGAGACGGAGGTGCGATAGGGTTCGCAAGAAGCGTAAAGATACAGAGGTCACCAGTGCCGAACTCGAAGGCCACTGCAAGTATCAGCAGTAGCAAATCACAGGGGTTCCTGACCCAGCTGTTCACCCCTCAACGCAGCAGTAGCACAACTCGAGGGGACTGCGTTGGGAAGAAAGACGTGATGGAGGTATTCAAAAACCAGATCGACGAACTCTATGATTATGTAAAGGACAGGCACAACGTCCACAAGGAAATCAAAGAGATGGTGACGCGTGTCAAACCGCCGCGATTGCGATTGCAGAGACTACCGAAAAGGTTCTTGAGGCAGATATACCAACGCTAGAGGGTGCAGCCTGCTAGAAGTTCTGGCAAAGCTAGAAGTTTCACTAACAAACGTAGGTTCCGCCAGCACTTTTCGCAGGGACGGTCATGAATCCGTCATCGATGGTTCCTTCTCTAGTCCGTCACTGATGACAAATATGAACTGAAGAGTTTGCGAGGAGTATACCCATAGCGCCCATCTGGCGATCCGGTATAGCATCGACCAGCGAAATCCTGTCACAATACGAAGGACAAATAGTTGCGAGCGGAATTGGAAGACGAAGGTCTTCGACAAGGAGGTCTACGGTAGCTGCCATTCGGACAGACGTCGAGACAGCCGTAGAAGCGCCCAAACAGAAGCAGAGGGGCAATCGATATTGTGATGTTGTAACGATTGACATTAAGGACACCTTCAATAGCGCCAGCTGAAAGGCTATTGCCGAATCGTTGCACAGAATGAGGGTCCCTGATTACCTGTGCAGAATTCTGCAGAGGTCAAAAGGTTACATTCAGAATCGGGTGCTGATCTACGAGACCTCCGTGGGGTGGAAGTCGGTAAACATTACGGCGGGGGTTTTGCAAGGTTCCGTCTTTAGTCCAACACTTTGGAACGGTATGTACAACGGGGTGCTGACGTTGAAGCTTCCCAAAGTAGTGATGACGTGGCTTTGTAGATGACATCGTATTATCAGTGACAGGCGAAACACTGGAAGAAGTGGAAATGCTAGCGACCGAAACAATCGGCAAAATTGGAAACTGGATGCTGGGGTCGAAGCTGCAGATAGCCCACCACAAAACGGAGGTGCTGATGGTCAGCAACTGCAAAGTGTTACAGCGAGAAGAAATCGTCATCGGAGGGCTTGCCATAGCCTTGAAGCGCGTGCTGAAGTATCTGAGCGTGATGATCGACGACCGATTAAATTTCAACAGCCAAGTAGATTATGCCTGTGGAAAGGCATCGAAGGCCATCAATGCGGCCAAGAATCATGCCGAAAAGCTACGGTCCTAGTAGTAGCAAGCGGCGTCTACTCGCTAGTGTATCATCATTGATACTGAACTACAGATGTCCAGCCTGGGTCGCAGCGCTGGAACCCAAGCGAAACCAGGTGAAGTTTAACAGTACGTCCAGGCTCATGGCCATGCGAGTCGTAAGTGCGTATGCGTCCCGATTGGCATCATTCTCGTGGAAGACAATGAGTGTTATCAGCGGAGAAATACCAGAGAAGTTCAGAAGCTGGTGAGAGTGCATTCGATGGCGAAATGGCAACGAGATTGTGACACGGGAGAGAACGGTCGATGGACGCTGCTCATACCGAATTTGTCGGTCTGGATGAGAGGAAGCACAGAGAGGTAACCGTCTACTTTACGCAGTTTCTGTCTGGCCATGGTTGCTTCAGGAAATACTTGCATCGATTCGGACACGCAGCGTCACCCTTCTGCCCGGAGGGCGCAGACGTCCTAGAGACATCACCGGTCAGATACCAGCCCAGTTAACGTCGTCTATAGAATTTGTCGTGACGAAAGTGCTTGGAATGTCATCAACGGAGCCATTACGCAAATCATGTTGGTTCAACAGCGAAAATGGCGGGATTGTATGGTAGATCCGCAGTCGGGAAGAACTAAATAACTCACCGTCGTTCGCTTTCGGGATCATCAGACTGGTAATCCTCCGTCGGAGAAGGGTAGATCCACCATCAGAGATTACTCCTTTCTATAACGTTGAGAATGAGAGTTGAATGGCTGAACCAAGTTAGGTTTAGAGCAAAACGGCTGTGGCAAGGTGTAGAAGCTAAATGGCTCTATTGTAGCCAAATGGCCAAGACCCTCCACGATTTAATACCATAGGACAGTCTCGTGGGGAGATTCCGGATGTGCAACAAGGAACCAGGGTGGCATTGTGTAGCTCGAAACGAACAACTTTTTGTTCGAACGCTTGTGAGAAAAAGTTCTTCGTTTCGAGTTCCGTAATACGGCCCCAGGTTTTAGTGGGAACAAAAGGCCTTTTCTCAAAGGTCAACTCTAACGACACTCTGCCACAGTGCACGATGACCAAGTACAGGCCTCTGTAAAGGTCAGTCCATAAGGATTTCCCGAACCTTGTAAAAAAAAACCAACATACGGTTTGATCTAGAGATAATATCATCGTTTTGTGATCGAGAAGTAAGAGCTGGGTCAAGGATAACTCCCAAATCGCGTACTTGACGAACATGTTCTAGAGGCTGACCATCGATGATGTAATCAAGAACAATTGGGTCATGTTTTTTTGGAACAAGATGACGTTATATTTGTAAATGCTTAGTGTAAGCATATTTCTAGAACACCATTCAGCAAAACAATTCACATAATGTTGTATTGTGAAGCGGTCTTGACTGGATTAACCGCCATATAAAGGTTTACATCGTCAGCATAAAATTATCGACAAGCTGTAGAGAGCTCATTGATGAATAAGGAAAACAATAGTGGACCTAAGTTGCTCCATTGTTGCACGCCTGATAAATTAGTAAACGGTTCAGAGGGTTTATTTCCTATCTTAACAATCAGCTTCCGATAGGTTAGATAAGTCGTGAACCCGACCATCTGCAGTGATGATGAAACACCTATTCTTTCAATTCGTTCAAAGAAAATCTCAGGATCAACACGATCAAAGGCAGATTTCTAGTCGGTAAATTAAAGTCCACTTGTGTTTAAAGATCCATTGCGCGCATGCAGAAAAAAGTAAATTGGACGAGATTCGTAGATGTTGAGCTCTTGGTCTGAAAACTATGTTGATCCAAAGAGATGTTGTTTTCAGAGAAGGCAAACACCGTATCATTGATGAATATTAAATTACCTTTGAGCAGTGTGCAAGTTATTCCACGATAATTATTGATGTTGCGTTCATCATCTTTTTTATGCAAAGAGAACATTATGGAGAATTTCCAGCTGGAGGAGAGTTTTTCTTTGCTCTTGCAAAGAGACCTTGAACAATAGCATCAAAGGATGGATCAGAGCATCACAACATCTGTTCAAAATGCATGGGAATACCATCATGGCTAGGTAAGGAGGAATATTTCAGTTTGTTAATGGCAGATACAACGTGCTGAGAAGTGACCTGGAAATTTTCCAGTGAACAGACATCGCGCGGTGTGTCTATACATGCATTTCCGACTTGCGCTGGAGGTGACTTAGTGTTATTGAAAGCAAACTTGAAGTGTTCAGAAAACAGATTGTACTTATCGGAAGCTGTACTGGCGAGATCCTAATGTAGAAATATCTCAACTGGTAATCCATTGCTCTTCCGTTTGATCTATACAAATTTCCAAAAACTTTTAGAATTTCTCCCCAGTTTCTCTTGGATACGCAGAGTATAACGTTTGTACAAGAAGCCTCCACCATGTCTCAGTAAATACGATGACATCATACTGTGATTCAGAGGTTGCAATAAAAACGTCATCAATATTCGTCCGTAAACCTCGTACGTTCTGGTAGACTACACTCAACTTATCGTTGATAGTAGATGCCGGATTGATCCATCAACTTTGCTACCACCACTGCTGTTAGTTGTTTTTGTTCGTTATTTTTTTTTTACTTATTTTATTTACCGTCGGCCTATTTCCTCACATGGTGACAATCACCGACGCCAGGGAGATGACTCAACCACCTGGACCCTACCTAACGACTCATGACTATGAACCGGGACCAACGGCTGTACTTCCCTTCCGAAGGAAGACGTGACCAAGATTTTTTCGCCTCAGAAAAACCACCGATGTCGACTGGAATTGAACCCAGACCCACTGGGGTGCCAGTAGCAGTCACGCTTACCACTACACCACTTACGCCGGCATTTTTTCGTTCGTTATTGAATTCCTCGAAATATGATCGTATTTGCTGTGAAAATAAATTTGGGAGACCCCTCCTCCGATCCTTCATGGCCAAGACGACTGTTGGACGATGAACGAAAAAAAAACTCAACTGTGGTGGGGAGATCAGTGGCTTCCATGGTGCCAAAATCGTTACGTCCCGGTGACACGGAGACAGATGAAAAATGAGGATTATTCGGTGTTGCTATGCTGAGAGATTCCAAGGTATATCGGTATGATCTCGAACGTAAGTTGTTGAAATCGGCAGACTTCACCGGAAGGAATATATTCAAAGTATACACACTTAGAAAATTTCATGTAAAATTAAGGCTTGTTAGATGCACCCAAACGAAGCGGCTAGTAAGACTTAATTTTACGTCTTCTTCCAAATTGACATAAACCAAAAACTGAACACTCAATTTTACATGTCATGACGTAAATTTTAGTCACACCACTTATGTTTATAAATGTTGATATATTTTTATAAATTATAAATTATATTTATAAATCTCATGAGTTCAGCTATTTGATTCAAGTTTTTGTTCAGAGATTTATACCAAAGTGTAAAAAGGTATTTATCCTTCATAAACTGTGTGCCATATAGAAAAGTGGAAAAAGAAAATAAAATAAAACGCGGCAAGTAAGAGAAGGCTATTGCATTAAAAGCTTGAATAAACTTTTATTCAACTTGGTTTGAATAAGACCTCATTGCAAACTTGGATGCAAGTTTGTTCAAACTTGCTTAAAAGCTAGCGCATAAATATTGTTGCGTGAAAGTAATAAAATACCAGTGATGCTAGTTTCACTGAAGCTGAAGTGAAATCGAAACTAATAAACGCAAATATAAAACTATTTTCATAATTTTTAAAATTTAAAAAAAAATATATAAAAGAAAGCAAAAAAAAAAAATTAGGATGAGTTTGCTTTTATTTAAATTGAGGTCAATCGGCAAAAATGGTAAAGAGTGGAATAATCATTAACGATTATCGAAAACTCAAAATTTTGACAAAGCAGCTCGATGCTCTGCAAGAAACTCCTCTACAAAAAGTAGAGGAGCAAAGACATGACGTAAAATCTAAGTTTACAAAATGTAGCTACAGGCAAGGTGATTTGTCTCTTGAATGCAAGGATAAAATTACAGCAAACTGGCTAAAAGGTGTAACGTAAATGCCGAGCTTATTGCTCTGACAATTAAAAACATTGATGGGTCTATCGCTCCCCGCACAAGCAAGAAAGAGCGTGCCACCCTTAGAAATGAAACTAACTAAGTTCCTGCAGGTGAACCTCCATCATGCAAAAGGAGCATCTGCTGTCATGAGTAGGAGGTTTAGAAAAGAGGGGCTGGGCGTGGTACTAATTCAAGAGCCATGGACTAATAAAGGAAAAATACTTGGTATTCAAACACAGGACTGTAAGTTGTTCTATGATGAAAATCAGAGTACGCCAAGAACTGCTGTTTTGGTTGATAAAACACTGAATTGCTATCCCATTACAGAATTCATAAAACGGGACATTGTTGCGGTCATGGTTGAGGTGCCTACCACCAGAGGACAAACTGAGGTCATAGTGGCTTCAGCCTATTTTCCAGGTGATGCTCCTGAGGTGCCTCCTCCTGAGATCGACTCATTTGTCTAATACTGCAGAGCAAATAATAAGTCATTCATAATTGGCTGTGATGCCAACGCACATCATACCGTATGGGGTAGTACGGATATCAACAGCCGAGGGGAGTGCTTGTTGGAATTGTGCTGTTGAGTGTGATGACGAACGGAATAGTGTTGTGTTTTTTTGTGCTCATAATTTTTAATTAATTTACGTGTGAAAAGTGTTGCGATACGCAAAATAAATTTTCTAACGCGCATCTAGAGTGTTTTTGAGAACAGGCTAAGTAAAAGAACAGTTGCGATTGCAGCTTGTTCTAATTGAATTTCAATTTTATTGGTCGTTCAACCGGCGCCCCCGGGAGACCATTTGTGCTATATATTTTTTGCCTTGTCTTTTTCTTTGGTAAGGTCGTTGGTTATCGGTAGCGTCGGTAGCGTGTATAATGTGTTTTGAGCCTACTGCTTGACAATGGCCTGTTGTTCATGCAATGAGGGAATGGTTGCGGCTGATCTGCCGTTAACTTGTGTAGGGAAGTGTGCGCGTGTATTCCATTACAAGTGTACACCACTTACGAAGGGAACGGCAAAGCTTGTGACCGATAATGCAAACCTTTGCTTTAAATGTGTAGATTGTCTATCAGACCAGTGTTGTGGTGGGCAAGAAGATGCGATCTCGGATGCTAAGCGGATGGAGGAAGGTATGAAAAAACTTTCGGACTCGATCACTTGCATGCGAGATCAAATTTCTGCCCAAATAGAACAACGCGTTGAAAAACGGGATGGAACATTTGAGACAAAGTATAAATCAGTCTTTTGATAAATTAATCTGTGAGAAATTTGATGCTATGACAAGTTCAGTTTTGGAGATTAATGCGCGAAAAAGTTTAGCTGTAATGAATGATGCCCGCGCGCGGTCTGAGGCGATTCATTCTGAATCCGATCTATTGCAAATTGGCAAAAAGCGTAAAATTCAAACAAGCGATACCGATGCAATTGATGATGTTTTTCAAGGCTACGCAACTTTTGCGGATGTCGTAAAGAGGCGAAATGAAAATGTAAATGATAAAAGTAAACAAAATAGTAATATTAAAGGTAATAGTAGTAAAAAAAGCAATCGTAAGGCTCGTCCGGTAATTGTGATCAAACCAAAAGAGTCCAAACAAGCTTGCGATGAAACGCGTAATTTTTTGAAAACAAATTTAGATCCAAAAACACACAAGATTAGCAATTTTAGGAATGGAAAAGATGGTGCCATTATTGTTGAATGTGCCATCGGTGCTAATGTATCGAATGTGAAAAATGGAATTGAAAGCAATCTGGGTGAAAATTATAGTGCTGTTGTTCCCACGTCGGTGCCAAGATTGAAAGTAGTGGGCATGAGCCGTCAATTATCCTCCGATGTTTTCATTGACTATTTGAAAAGTCAAAATGAAGGCATCGAAATAAAAGATGTAAAAGTAGTAAGAATGTACGAAAATCCACGGTTCATTTACAACAAGTTTAGTGCGGTAATTGAAGTCGATTTGGATACATATAATTGTATGTTAAAAGCAAATGAAGTAAATGTAGATTTTGATCGGTGCTTTGTGTATCCTGACATTAATGTTCTGAGATGCTTCAAATGTGGAGAATTTGGACATAAGAGCATTGATTGCAAAAACTGTGATACATCCTCTCGGTGTAGTCAAAACCACAAGACATCGGAGTGTACGTCAACTGTTTTGAAATGTGTTAATTGTTTGAAAATCAATAAAGAACGTAAACTTAACTTGGACGTAAACCATGCCGCATTTAGCTCTCAATGTTTGGTGTACAAGAGACTTTTTGAACAAAAGAAAAGCAGCTTGCGTTTCAATAAATAGCAACCGAGTTCCAGGCAGAATGGTAATCAATTTAATTTTTTGTATTTCAATATTGCGGGGTTGTCTACAAACTACGTAGCATTACGTCAGATTGTAGAAGAAAAACGTCCACTTTTGGTTTTGTTAGCAGAAACTCACATTGTTGAAATTGAAGCCTTTGATCAATATTGCATTCCAGGATATAATGTTGCTGCTTGTTTATCACATTCTAGACATACTGGCGGTGTTGCTATTTATGTCAAAGAATCAGTTCAATTCAATCTTCGCCACAACGAGATGGTTGATGGTAACTGGTTCTTGGGCATAACAGTTGTACGTGGCATGATGACGGGTAACTATGGTGTTTTATATCACTCTCCCAGTTCTAGTGACCAGCGTTTTATTGAAATTTTAGAGAACTGGCTTGAGGTATTTCTTGATTCGAGTAAATTAAATATAATTGCTGGTGATTTCTATATAAATTGGCGTGATAATAATAATTCGAATCATTTGAAGCATTTAGCTAACTTTTTCAATTTGAGACAAACGGTAGATGAATATACGCGAATTTCCAGGCACAGTAGAACTTTGATTGATCATGTTTATTCTAACTTTGATTCTGTTTGTTCAGTTGTCGATACTAATTTGAAAATAACCGATCATGAGACCGTAGGTATTAACGTAATTGAGAATAACTTGAATAATAGCGATGATTTTGTGAAATTGAAGTGCTGGAGGAAATATTCAAAACAGGCTGTTTCTAACCTTGTTCAGAGAAGCGTGGATTTTACAATCGCGAGCGGTAGTTTAGATGAGTCTGCAGCTGTTCTTACTAATACCATGAAAACGTGTACAAATAAGCTAGTTGAATAAAAATTTGTTTCTTTGAAGAACTCGAACAGCTGGTACAATTTGGATCTTTTACGTCTTAAACGTAAGAGGGATAAATTGCACAAAAAGTTTTGTAGATCTAATAGTGATAATCATTGGAATAAGTACACAATCGCGCGGAATAAATATTCACAATCCATTAAAAAAACTCGTTGTGAATATATACAGAAGAAAATTGATCAACATCAAAACAACAGCAGAGAGTTATGGAAAATTTTGAAATCATTATTGAAACCTAGCAATTGCAGACCGCGGTCCATAACTTTTGAAGGCACAATAGAACAGTCTGAACAAGCAATTGCATCTAAGTTTAATGATTATTTCGTCAATAGCGTTTCATTGATCAACCAATCAATTGAATTGGTCGATGAACCTGATGAATTAAACCAGCCAGTTAATATTAATTGTAGATTTGAAAGTTTTCACCCGATCACAATAGATGAGCTTAGAAATATTTGCTTTTCCTTAGGAAAA
Organism: Aedes japonicus; assembly: GCA_034211315.2. Lineage (NCBI taxonomy): Eukaryota > Metazoa > Arthropoda > Insecta > Diptera > Culicidae > Aedes > Aedes japonicus. The sequence goes on along the minus strand of JASCZW010000321.1, from coordinate 220,751 downwards.
ACGGCTGGAGTAGATAATGTTAATGCTAGAGTTATTCAAGATTGCTTTCATGTCATTGGTCACATTTTACTGGACCTTATTAATGAATCATTGCAAACTGGGCACGTGCCTGAAGTGTGGAAAGAATCGTTGGTTGTTCCGGTTCAAAAGGTTGCTGGGACGATTAAAGCCGAAGAGTTTCGTCCTATCAACATGTTGCACACATTAGAGAAAATTTTAGAGCTTGTTGTGAAAGGCCAGTTGTTACAATATTTGAATAGTAACTCTTTGTTGATTTCGGAACAATCTGGCTACCGGGAAGGCCATTCTTGTGAAACCGCGTTAAATTTAGTATTAGCAAAATGGAAAGATAACTTAGAGAGTAAACAAACAATTTTTGCTGTTTTTTGGATCTGAAACGCGCTTTTGAAACAATTTCTAGGCCCTTGTTGTTAAAAGCATTAAAGCGCTTTGGAATTTCGAGTACTGCATACAGATGGTTTGAAAGCTATTTGTCTGACAGAACTCAAAGGACTGTTTTTAATGATTCTGTTTCCAGTCCCGTGGGGAATAACCTTGGTGTGCCCCAGGGAAGTGTATTAGGGCCCCTTTTGTTTATTATGTATATTAATGACATGCGACGTGTTTTACGATTTTGTGACATTAATCTGTTTGCAGATGACACTGTGTTGTTCATTGCAGCTAAAGATTTAAATGAAGCCGTTACCCATTTGAACGAAGATTTGCGTTTTCTAAGTAGATGGTTGAAATGTAAGCAATTGAAATTAAATATAAGTAAAACTAAATTTATGGTAATTTCACAGAATCGAGTAAATGAGAATGTCTCAGTTACGATTGATGATGAGGCAATTGATCGCGTTCGGGAGATTAAATATCTTGGCGTGATTTTTGATGACAAGCTAAAGTTCAACGCTCACATTGACAATGTCATCAAGAAAATTGCCAAGAAGTATGGAATTCTATGCCGATTAAAAAACGATTTAACTACTTGCAGTAAAATACAGCTATACAAATCAATCATCTCCCCTCATTTAGAGTTTTGCCCTTCCATTTTATTCTTGGCCAACCAAACACAAATATTGAGGTTACAGCGTTTGCAGAATAAAATAATGCGCTTGATTTTAAGATGTAACAGATTCACTTCCTCGACTTTTATGTTAGACGCTTTACAATGGCTATCAGTGAAGCAAAGAATTGTGTATTTAACTATGGTGTTCATTTTTAAAGTAGTTAATGGTTTGCTTCCTCGATATTTGTGTGATCGAATTGAAAGAGGAAGTGATTTTCATAGATATAATACTAGAAACGCGGATGAAATAAGAACACCGAATTTCTTGACATGTGCTTCACAAAACTCATTATATTTTAAAGGAATAAATGTTTTCAATTCGATGCCAAGAAACATTAAACGTGCACCAACACTTTCAGAATTTAAAAGACTATGTATTTCACACGTTAAAACTGTATTCTGAGCAGCAAGCGTAATTTTTTTTCAATATTTATGAAGATTGTACCTGACGATGTTTTATTATTATAAAACGGATTATTTTGTGTAGACCATTTTTTGTACATTTATGTTGCTTTTTTTTTGTAAAAATGAAGAATGTATCTGACGAAGTTCTTTACAAACGGATTATTATTAGTTGGCTATTTTATTTTTTCAATTTTATTTTTTCACATTTACAATACTACAATACTCACTATTTTGTTCGTCACAATGATGATGATGGAAATTTGTATAATGTTGTGTTAGTTTAAAAAAAAAAAAAATAAAGAAAGTAGTCTACAATTGTTTGAGCCTCGCGCGCGGTATACAGATATGATGGACTTCTTTTAAATTCGTTAAAAAAAATTGGCCTTTGATGCTTTAGATGGTACTATGAAATAGTAGCGAGTTGTCTGGCTGAATGTCGGCGAATTCTTCGTCAATTCTTTTGTGGTTGAAAGTAAAAGTTTGACTAGGGCCGGTCGAGGATTTTTTCGGTTTGGAAATTTTCTCGATCTCCCTGATTGGGGATATCCTTGGTCAGCCCAAAACTAAGGTGGCGGTTCCATTAGTGTTGGAACCTCTGACTCTGTAGCGGGCAGGATCGGATATTGGCTTGTCTTTTGATAATGTCCTTTAACTGGATTCTGTGATCTGAATTGCAACAGAATTTCCTGATCGCTGGGAATACTTGCGAACTTTTGTGGTTAACATCAAAGCTTTTCACAATTATGTCGCTGTGAAGCAAATGGATACTTTTGAAGAAATTTATATCTGTAGATGAAATCAGTTCGTTTTTTTTTTTTTGCATAACTGGTTTGAATTGTTACCAAATTAATTATCTTAGAGATAAAATCGTCTAGCTCAAACCTTTGTAGGGGTAAGGGCGGGACCATCATCATCAATATCTCTCATCAAATAATATAAACATATGCAATAAGGGAAACGAACCTACCTTTTCAAATGCAATCAGACAAGATGTCTTGGATTTGACATTGTGCAATAGTGCAATTTATGAACGTATTTCAAAGTGGGAAGTCTCTGAGGAAACGTCATTGTCGGATCATAGACACATTGTGTTCGAATGGAGTGGAGGAAATCGGTCAACTACTACATTTCGAAATCCGAGAAAAACAAACTGGGATCAATATGCACAACATTTAAACTCGGAGTTATTTACAGAAGGTGGAAAGATTGATTCAGTTCAGAAATTGGAATCATTTTCCCAAAAGGTAAATGATACGATTTTAAATTCTTTCCATATTAGTTGTCCTATCAAGGAATCGTCCCCTAACAGGGATGTTCCGTGGTGGAACTCTAAGTTGGAACGTCTGCGTAAAACATCTCGTAGGTTGTTTAATAAAGCGAAAAGAACCTCAGATTGGACCCCCTATAGAAGTGCCCTTACTGAGTACAATAAAGAAATAAGAAAATCTAAAAGAAGATCCTGGGTTCTAACGTGTGAAAACATAAGTAATAGTCCGGAAGTCGCAAGACTTCAGAGGGCTCTTGCAAAGGATCATACGATTGAACTTGGAAATCTGAAAAATGAGGATGGAGTTTTTACGAAAACTCCTAGTGAAACGTTAATACTGATTATGGAAACACATTTTCCTGGATCAGTTTTGTGTGTAGATCCAATCAGAGATGGATCACTTGAAGGTGAAAAAAGTTGTACAAGGACATCTCAAATGCCTGTTGGAGCGAAAATTGCTGCAAATGACTTGGCTGACAAAATCTTTAAGAAAGCCAGGGTAGAAAATGCGTTGAGATCTTTTCAGCCTTACAAATCTGCAGGAATGGACGGGATATTTCCAGCATTACTTCAAAACGGCGAAGCAGTGTTGATCTCGCCATTAATTGAGATTTTTAAGGCAAGTTTAAGACTCAACCATATTCCAACTTCATGGACACAGGTAAAAGTTATCTTCATACCTAAAGTAGGAAAGCGAGACAAGACGCATCCTAAATCATACAGACCCATTAGTCTTTCATCAGTCCTATTAAAGACTATGGAAAAAGTGTTGAATCATTATATCAATTCAAATTACATGAACAAGTATCCACTATCTAAGTTCCAGTTTGCTTACCAGTCTGGTAAGTCAACAGTTACGGCACTGCATAGTGTAGTTTCAAAGGTAGAAAAAGCTCTATCGGTAAAAGAAATAGCACTTTGTTCTTTCTTAGATATTGAAGGAGCTTTCAACAACGCTTCCTATTCATCTATGGCTCGTGCCATGAAGAAAAGGAACTTTGACATGAACATAATTAACTGGGTTCATACCATGCTCGCAAAAAGAGAAATCACTTCAGAGCTGGGAAGTTCGTCTATTACAATACGGACAACGAAAGGTTGTCCCCAAGGAGGAGTCCTCTCACCACTTATGTGGTCCTTAGTTGTAGACGAGCTTCTAAGAAGCTTAGAGGAAAAAGGTTTCGAGGTTGTAGGTTTTGCAGACGATATAGTCATTATAGTGAGGGGAAAATTTGACAACATCATTTCAGAAAGAATGCAATGGGCCCTAAAATTTACCCAGTCTTGGTGTATCAAGGAGGGCCTTAGCATTAATCCAGCAAAAGTAGTAATTGTACCTTTCACTAGAAAAAGGAAGTTTAGTCTAAAAGCGTTTCAGCTAGGAGGATTAAAGATTCATCTTAGTGAACAGGTTAAATACTTAGGAGTGATACTGGATGCCAAACTGAACTGGAATGCTCATCTTGAGTGTGTGATCGTTAAGTCAACCAGTGTTTTCTGGATTTGCTCAAAAACATTTGGCAGAAAATGGGGTCTAAGACCAAAAATGATAATGTGGATTTATACATCGATAATACGTCCAAAACTATTGTATGCTTCTCTTGTGTGGTGGCCAAAAACAAAAGAGGCTACTGCACAGAAAAAGCTTACAAAACTTCAACGGCTAGTGTCCATTGCTATAACGGGAGCGATGCGCAGCACTCCATCAAATGCGTTGAATGCAATGCTAAATCTGCTGCCTTTGCACGAATACGTGCAACTAGAAGCGGAAAAGAGTATGCTTAGACTTAAACGGTTGAAAACTTTCATGTCTGGTGACTTAGTCGGTTACCTGAGCATTTCACAAAGCTTTCAAAATGGGCCAGTGATGTATATGAATGGAGACTGGATGAAACCTGTGGAAAACCATGACATCCCTTACAAGATATGTGAAACGTCACGTATAGATTGGGAAGTCGGAAGTCCCACTGTTCGTCATGGCTCAATAAAATTCTTCACAGATGGCTCAAAAATTGGAACAAAAACGGGAGCAGGAATCTTCGGCCCTGGGGTAGAAATCTCAGTGGCGATGGGAAACTATCCAACGGTTTTCCAAGCGGAGATCTTTGCTATAATAAAATGTGTTAACGTTTGTCTGAAGAGAAAATATAGATATGCAAATATTTGTATTTTTACAGACCGCCAAGCGGCACTCAAAGCGTTAAGTAATTCTAAATGTACATCCAAACTTGTCTGGGAATGCATTCTTTCATTGCGAAAGGTGTGCCAAGAGAATCCGGTAAATTTATTCTGGGTTCCGGGACACTGTGGCATTGAAGGCAATGAAAGGGCAGACGAGCTTGCTAAACAAGGTTCAAATGCACAGTTTATTGGCCCAGAACCATTCTGCGGTATATCATACTGTGCCATAAAAATGGAATTAAAATCTTGGGATGAGCAAAGGGTGATGACCAATTGGTTGGTCACCACAAAGTGTTCTCAAGCGAAAAGGTTTATAATTCCAAATGTTACAATTAGTAAAAAGCTTCTGGAGCTCAATAAGAGAGTTCTTTGTACCTATACTGGCCTAGTAACCGGACATTGCCCGAGTAGATATCATTTGAAAAACATTGGCCAGGTTCAGAATGATGTTTCTGTCGTTTCTGTAACATGGAACGTGAAACCTCGGAACATCTGCTTTGCAGTTGTGATGCTGTGTACATGAGCAGACTTAAATTTCTGTACAGTGGCTATATGCGACCTAAAGAAATTTGGACTGCAATTCCTGGGAAGGTGGTGGGTTTTATAAACTCAATTTTGCCTGACTGGGAGACGCGTCTTAGGCTGGTCACTTGACAAATGGTGATCTAGCTTTTAGATGCGAATTAGTATAGTAAACAGGGGTATACCACAAAAGTTCAACTCAGTGGACGCAGTGGTTTTACGCCCCAACAAAAAAAAAAATACCAAAGAACCGAATCGCTATAGTGTTTTTTTATAGACGCTCCACCAAAGATTTATTTTATCCTCAACATGGACGCAGGCATAATTATACTGTTTAAAAAAAAAAACGATAAAACATATACTTTTCTGAACTATTGAATGTGTTGAAGTAATGATAAAATAATACTTAAATCACAATTGCGTCAATCATCGGAGGGAAAGAGAGATATACTGCAGAGTGCGTTTTCAATACTGCATGATTGTTGCAAATTAATGAGCCGTGTAGGTATCTGTCAGTTCACGGTCGTGTAATTTTAAGTGTTTGTGCCATGAAATTAAATCTTCATAACATATTTTTTAGCCCTTGATGTGATATTGCATCACAAGGCATTATTTTACATCATTTTGTAGTATATTTTAAATGACAACCATTATATTTGGATTTACGTCTATTTGCTCATAAAATTCAGCCATTATTTGATTTACGTGACACGAAATTTAAATCTTATGTCAATTGCAGCTCATGTAATTTTCATTGTTTTTAACAGTGTATGCATACTACACAAAACCGGGATGACTGCAAAACGCTGGCGGTGGTTACTCGACTATGATGAGGGGATTGGAGTGGACTCGTCGATTACATGGCATTCCGCGCATTTTGGACAACAAGCGAGAGCGCTCACGCGCTTTGTGTTCAAATTCAAATCAGTTGTAGCACTGATTAATATTTATGTCTCCCACAACAACCAATAATCACTCGTTATAGCTTCATTAACTTGTCAAACTAGCACGCGTCAATTTAAACAAGCGCAGTCATGGGATTTGATACATGTTTTTCACTTTTCTTCAGTCGTACGGCTTGCATTTGCCCATTCTGAAGCGAAGAATTTTGTTTCCAAATCGCGCTCACAAAGTCGTCCTTCGTCACACTTTCTTCGAAACCGATGGATTTCACTCGCGGTTTGAGAGCATTTTGAATCTCGATAGAGTAATTATCGAATAGTTCCTTCTTTTCAGTAGATACCATTTTTAACGCTAATTCTCTACTATCGCAGGGTGAGCTTGTCACTATTCGCTGTTGTAGTGGATGTTGATCCACGACGTTTTCCATAACGGAACCATCATGTTTCATCATCCTAGTTACCACTGTCGCCCGACTCGACCCTTCATTATTTGTAGTTGGAATGCTTGATTCCTTTTGTTGCACAGAAGAACTGCAAGGGGTTGCTGATTTTTTACTCTAAACTTGGGCAAACGACGTTAGCATAAGAACTATCATTAACGGGAGTTCTTTCGTTGATCTGGATATGAGCAATCTCGGTGACAACAATCTTTTTGTAAAAGTATTTGCTGTTAGCAAGTATAATTTGCGACAGTAGATAATTTCCGAGAACATCGAATTGAAATCTGATAGCATCTTGTAACTTGATGTCAATTCCGTCGATTGATTTGCCCAAAAAACTTAATTCAGATGCTAACTCAGACCTCTTGTCATTCACAGCTTTCAGGTCAGTTTGACCTTTCGATAATCGAAGCACATGTACGTCAACCCTACATTTTGTCTTAGCGCATTTAAACCAGATAAATTCTGCTCCGAACATTTTGCATGCTAAATTTTTTGGCTCCCGCCAAAGCAGTAAACACGGTCGCTATCAGCAATAATCAAGCAATAATAACCATCCCCACCAGTGGGTTCGTATCTGGGTTATATTTTGACAACTAAGAACGTTCCTATTTTGATGTAGCCACCTACTTTCGCACCGGTCGTTCATAAAAAAGTAACACAATAAGACTCAAATTTATTCTCGCCCCGGTTTCGTTTCGCTAAATATTTCGTGCAGTGTATAGTTTGAATACTCTTCCGTACAGGTTTTCGACATTCTGGTTTGTCCAAAAGATTGAACCTTGGGAAACATCCAGCCAAGCCTTGCAAATCACTTCGTTGTCTTGTTGCGTCCAAGTCCTTCCAGGAGGTTTTGATGCACTCATTTTTTCACAACATATCACAATAAACGGGAAATTAGTAAATAACACATTAAAAACAATTCGAAACACTCATATTGAAATGAAAGTCTTGCAGATGAAGATGTTGTTTTAACATTTCAATTTGTTTTGCTTCTTTTTCTACAAATAGCAACACTCGACTCGGTTGGGTCGGGTTGTCAAATTTACCAACCGGCTGCTCACCGAGCGAGCAAATTGTCACTTTCCAAACCGGTTACCAACCACCGGTGCGGTGTCGAGTTGTCAAACAGGGTAACAATATACCGATATTACCATATTGGTGCGGTTGGTCTAAGGCTTGTTCGCGGCAAAATCTGGACAGATTAAAGTTGGAATAGAACAAATTTGCTGTTAGTTCAATTCAAGATGCATTCTTTATTCATTTAATTGTGCATCATTATTCATCTTAAAACTAATTACAGTTACTTAATTAGGCTGCATGAAGAAACTATGAACTTTTGAGTTCACTCCAGCCATAAGGGTCTGTACAGACTTCTCTGCAACCGATCTAGCTGCTTTTGTCCAAGATTTTCCATTTTTGTTTCTATATGGTATAGTGGGTAAAGTAATTCGCAGGGTTGGTAGCAAGTCACTTTTTAGTGACTTGGTCACTTTTTAGTGACTTGGTCACTTTTTTCGAGGCGGTCACTTTAAAGTCCCTTTTTTAAAGACCTTTTAACTAAAGTCACTATTTTTAGTAATTAGTTACTTTTTTTCATCTTTTTTTGGGAAAAAATTGGGCGATAATGAATCATTCTACTTTCAGGGTATAAAAAATGAAAGATATAGTTTATTATATTATTTTATTTTTCGAGCAGTTTAATCTCAATATGCAGCGCTAGCAAAAAAAGAGAAAGCTTTTTTTAAATATAAGACTTTGCAGTCGTTTGTGCTGTCTTGTTGTCCCCCACGGGAAACTTGTAAACAGCGCGGAGTAACGTCAAACATGACTTACTGCGCGCCGCGTTTTCAAGATTTTTGTGGGAGAGAACAAGACAGCACGAACGACTGCAAAGCTCAATTTTTTGCTCGCCCGCGTCGTTTCAACGTTTTGTTCACAAACACATTCACAAAGCTTTGCAACAGAAAAAGTGTACTCTAGCAGAGTTCGGATGCGGCTAAAATATTAACCTCCACTTAGTAATTCAGAAAAAGCACCAATTAAACAAAAAAGTGCCACTAAGTTATTAAGGCCTGTGCTAACAAATAATGTGTGATCAGCAATAGAAATTTAGAAATGAGCAATAAAAGATGAGAAAAGATCTTCGGATAATCTAATTGTGAGCGGTAAATCTGTCAAATAAAGCAACAGCTTTTAGTATATGTGCAATTAAATATGGCTTAATTTCCGCCAAATGATGTAATTTGAGCACTAAACTACTCGCATATGTCTTGAAATTTTATTGGATTTTCCCATAAAAATAGTAAAATGAGCAATAAATAACGGAATAACCACAATAAAAAAACTCAAATGCCCTGAGTAGTAGATACAGTTACCCATCTTTAAATTCAAAAATAATTTGGAATCGTGAAAACTTTTCCATGAAATAATCAAAAACACCATTTAAACACTAAATGGGTTCCAGAGAGCAGAAAATAAAGGCATGCATAAAATTGGGAATGAGCCATAAAAAGTTGTGATGTGCTTTAGGACAAATTCATCCGAACGGCACTTCGATCATCCGAAAGGGCTAATTGTTGTTTCCCAGAGATTGCATCGGGAACCGCCCAATATTAGAGTAAGTTGCGATGTTTTACATGTTTCAGGCTTCTGACTGTGTGTAATCGCGGTGTGGTGGATGAGTGGATCAAGTACAAGGACGTTTGAACGACGAATTATGTTCGAAAATAATAAGATTTTACCAGCGTTGTTACCAATCTGCTTTGAAAAATGCAAGCCATTCAAATGAGTAGTCTTTTTCTTAGTGGTGCTTTATATTATAAAATTGTTCAAATTTTTTATTTCGGATTGTTGTTTTGATTTATGCACCTGGACATTTGATTTCTGTACTTTCCTTTGGCCTGGATATATTTTTCAACCGTATTTATAGGTAGTGACCACATTAAATGATCTTCCACACCAACAATATTTTTTTCCATACAAGCGACAGTCTTATGATTATTGGAAAACTCAACATATCATTTGATATAAATATCAATTGTATAAGCTCAATAACTCTTATTTGGAATGTATAGGAAAGGCTTGTAAGATGGAACACGATCAGGTTATTGCTCGTAACATGAATAATTTTTATTTTTGAGCGGATCCAAAGACATTTTTCGAAAGAAGAACTAATAGGCTCCAACTTTGCTGAAGGAACTGATTATTTATAGTATGTATGTATGTATGTATGTAAGGTAGCCACCATCCCTTCTACGACCTTGTCATGTATGCAGCTCCACTTAATAGCAAGATCAAATTGAGTTACCGAGTTGCATTCACAGTAACGCTGTATGAAGGGCCAAAAACGGTGGGGCGGACCCGTAAGCAGAGACACTTACGCGAAATCCGCGGGAACATAAGATTCTCCTTCCAACAATACGATCCAACAAATCGCATAACCCAATTCGCAATACTCATTAAGCTTTCTACGGGATGGCTTGTTAAGAAGGGCGCGTCACTCTCACTGAAACTGTTGGAGTAGAATTCGCAACATCACAATCGAATCGGTAGGATAAGAAAATGATATTGTTTATTCCCTCCTAGACTCCGGTTGTCATACCACTCCATTGTCCAATTCCAGCTTGAATGATACCCTGATGCTTCCTCCCTGCCCAATATATATTCAATGTCATGTAGTAATATATAAAATATAGTGAATATCAAACTGATAAAAAATATAGTGAATTATTATTATAATGATATTTAATATAGTAAATGTAAGAATGATAGTAACAATTCCATTTGTAAACCTGAAAGTTAAGACAATATAGTAGCTATGAGAAAAAAATTGATTCAAACATATTTTACAATACTTGGAATATCAATCAATGGATGATCTGAAATAATATAGCATATGAAGAATAGTAAACCAAAAATTTCGAAGTGCTGTTCCGTTTCCTTGAATCACAAAAACTTTTTGTAGTGAGTCTCACAGGTACTATAGCAATTTTTATCAAATGAATTTAAATGCAATAATATCATATCATTTAATATCATTAAATAAAATACAAATCTGACGTTATAATATAAAATAAAAATACGAGCAAGCCAGTAAACTATAGTATAATATATATCCGGAACTTAGTTGGTCATCGAAAGACTTCCGCTGTTGCAGCTTCGATAAAATTAATATCTATTGAGATTTTTTTTTCACAGTTAGAGTCAAAAAACATAATAAGCGTAAGTATAATATATATCTGTTATCCACTGGTTTGTAACTGAAAAAAAGATTAGATATGTTTTGATATCCTAATAGTCTTGGAAAAGCTGAAAATAGCAAACAATTAGGAGAAATAAATGTTATATAAGATTGAATATTGCTAAAAACGTAGATTAAGTAAAACCAGAAAAAAAAAACCAATAACTCTTATTGGTCTGGATCTACAAATGACAATGGGAAACAGGAAAGCAATGATTATAAATTAAATATTTTTGGTGAATAAGGGAAATGCTTCCTACATTTTTTTCAGTGAAAATGGCATAGAATATATATAAAATAGCGAAGGGATGTTATAGTCTAAAATGATAATACCAATTTTAATTGTATTCACATATCTACAGATTCTGATCCTGCTGCAATTTTAGACGGGCCCGCACATGCACTACTAACCTTAGATAAATTATCATAACCACCGAAAAAACAAAATATATTTAAAAATACTTAGGAGTTCCTTGGATGACCTGAAATTACAAAGAATAGTATATCTACATTATCGATGTGCTGCTGCTATATTGGAAAAAATAATTGATATGATATAACCACAATGGAACTGACTCTTAGCTTCGGGTCCTGGAATCCCTACTGAGCCCTTGCGGCACGTCAAGCCGGCCAGTTCAGCGCAAGGGGAACTGATTATTTATAGTAATCAAAAAACAAATTATGGCCTATTTTCGAAATCCACCGAAAATTACAATTTCAAAAAATGGCTTGTTACATGGAACACGATTCGTTTTTTGCTCGTAACATGTATAGTTTTTATTTTTTCGAAAATTATTCGAAAGAGGAACTAAGAGGCTCCAAGTTTGCCTACGGAACTGATTATTTATAGTTATAGTAAAAAAAATATGGCCTTTTTCCGAAATCCATCGAAAATTGCAATTTTAAAAAATATATTGTTGATTCCATGGCATTTCCAAACAAAGAAAATATCATTCATATGTTTAAAAACGAAAAAAAAATGTGTTCCATCTTAAAAGCTCAACAGTGTTCCATTTTACAAACATGACGCCATAAACACAAAACATCAAAAATTGTTTAACTTTACGATTTGTTTGGAAATGCCTTTGGATCATAAAAATACACCAAAAATACTAGCCAATACAAATGTTAACCTTTTGATATCGATAGGAAATTTCCACTCACTAGGTACAAGAAATAATTGCTATTTTAATTATGTCAACACTTTCGAACATTGAAACCTGATAGAGCCAAATCGAATGAGTGTATTCACTCCAAAAGCAAATGAAAATTGAAGAATAGTAAAAAATGAGGTTAACACTTGTCAGCGCGATAGTGTTGTTATAGCGAATTAGCGAATGTCAAAAGTGGCGCTGTTGTACAAGTCGTTCCATCTTACAAGCCTTTCCTCTACACGTTCATAAGTCCATTTGCAAAAATTTCATTGTCTATTGCACATTTTACCTCTTCCATTATTTGACCACTTCCATATGGAAATTATTAATTTGCCCTGAAACACATCATAAATTTTAATGGCTCATTTCCAATTTTATGCATGAATCTGTTTTCTGCTCTCTGGAACCTATTCAGTTTTTAATAATGTTTTTGATTATTTCATGGGAATGTTTTCACGATTCCAAATTATTTTTGAATTTAAAGATGGGTTGCTGTATCTACTACTTTGGACATTTGAGTTTTTTAATTTTGGTTATTCCGTTATTTATTACTTATATTGCTATTTTTATGGGAAAATCCTATACAATTCAAAGACATATGCGAGTAGTTTAGTGCTCAAATTACATCATTTGGCGGAAATTAAGCCATATTTTATTGCACATATACTAATAGCTGTTGCTTTATTTGACAGATTTACCGCTCACAATTAGATTATCCGAAGATCTTTTCTCATCTTTTATTGCTCATTTCTAAATTTTTATTGCTGATCACACATTATTTGTTGGCACAGGCCTTAATAACATAGTGGCACTTTTTTCATTTTTTATTGCTCAAATCTTTTTTTTAATTGATGATTAATTATGCTGCCGTTCGGATGCGTATCACTCGCTCATGGTTTCGCACAAAATAAGATGTGAATTTCAAACTCGAAGGTAAAAGGTAATGATTTTCTATATTATTTTCGTGAACCAACTACTTACTAGTTGTTTTAGACAAAAATGGGCAAGTGTGCATTTCGCGTTGAATGGCTGAAGAAAACCGATTCGAACGGCTGCCAGATTTCAGATTGGGCACGAAATCATGAACTCAAATTTGGCAAGCAGATGCACTTTCACTTTTTTTAAACACTTGTTTTTAAATAAACTTTTTTGAGCGTATTAGTAGAACGATTGTGATTGGGAAACTAGGAGAATTTAAAATTAACACTTCATTTGAACACTTTAAAAAAATAAAAAATAAAACCTTGAAACACTTTTTTAAATTTTTGCTAGTAAAAGCGAGCAAATTCCATTTAATTCCACTACGAGCTTATCTTTTGACAGATAGGCCTATTTCGTCTGCTACTTACAGACTTCTTCAGTGTCATGTGCTCGACTGGAAGAGAGTGTCTACACGTCTTACTATTCTTAAAAGAGAGTTTTTTCACTCGACACTGAAGAAGTCTGTAAGTAGCAGACGAAATAGGCCTATCTGTCAAAAGATAAGCTCGTAGTAGAATTAAAAGGAATTTGCTCGCGTTTACTAGCGAAAATTTGAAAAAGTGTTTCAAGGTTTTATTTTTTATTTTTTTAAAAGTGATCAAATGAAGTGTTAATTTTAAATTCTTCTAGTTTCCCAATCAAGCAGTTGCATTTTTATACGAAGAATGTTGTTACCGTTTTTGAGCTTTGTAGGTTTTACGAAACCCTCCGAGCGAAGTGATTCAAAAGTGCGGGAAATTGGACCCACCTCCGTACATCTTTCGTTTATGTTCAAAACAAATTGATCAGTGGCGTCTCGTGAGAAAATTAACCGGTTGTGCACTTTCTTTCGAACCCGGGCATCAATTTTGACAACAATATCTTGCTCTATAGTTCCTCCTTTGCCGACTCTCTTGTGATATGCCACAAAAAGTACTTTGTCAATGTCCCGAAACAACAGAATAAAATTGCAACAAGCCAGTGAGTAAAACTACTCTGTGCAGACCACAAAGTGCACAAAACAGACACAAACTCATCGGCAATCAAGTTATAGGAAAAAAAAAAAACATCTACAAACGATCCACGTGTGGTATATACAGGATCTGGTGCACCATTTTAAATGCCCAGTCTGCGAGTATTAACGGAGTATTAAATCGATGAATTTGATAATACATGAAATATACAATTTAAGACTGTGCAGTGCATGAGGTGCACATATGGCGTCTCACTGAAATTGAGAGACAAAAACTATAGTCCCTATATATTAATGGTTTGGTGCATTCAACCATCGAAGCCAAACGATCATGCCATTTTGAGGAAGATACAATTTGGGATATTATTAAGAATATTGAGTATATATGAGATCCTTCGCCTCAATCGAACGGTTTGATTTGAATATAATCATTTTATCACACCGAAACGATCTGATTGAGCCATTGGGTAAATTTGTTGGAAGTTATATGAGACTATTGAGTGACTATAATAAAAACCACTCATGACAATCTTGTGTCAAATTCTTGGACACGCGTTGTATTTTGCACAAATCAGGTAGAACGAGATCGCTATTCGTACTCAGCATGAGTGAGGTTGCTCATCGGATCAAGGATGCTGATGAACCACCAAACACAAATTAATTATTTCTTTCAATTCCATTTTTCATAGTCACTTTTAGTAACCTTTTGAAAAATTTGGTCAGTTTTTGGTTTCTTTTTTTTTTCAAATTGATGTCACTATTTAGTCACTTTTTTCATCAACGTAGTCACTAAAATAACTATTTTTAACATCGTTGGTCGCTACCAGTCCTGAAATCGTTTAGTTAATGTTTGATGTTTGTTAACATTATCATATGAATATAAAGCCAGGTGACTTAGTCATGATTATTTTATTGAATCAATTTTATGCTGGCATACGAATTTGACATTTATTTAAAAGTGTTTGAAAAAAATAGGATCAATATTTAGGGAACGTGTTCAAATTTTTCACTTACACCACATGTGGGGCAAGTGAAAAAGAAATTCGTTATAGAGTTTTGCCTTAAAAAAATAATATTAATTTTCGGAATGATTGCTTAAAACTCAACAATGTAAGGAAACAATAACTTTAATTTATTCAATCGAACATAATTAACATAGGTCAAAGATTTCATCTTAAGTTCTAAGGGAATAATTGCGCTTTTTAGCAGATTTATTTTTCTTATCTGCCTTCAACTTATCCTCTGCTTCTTTTTCCCTAAACATTCAAGAACCTCCATTGATGTTACGACCTCAACACCGACACATATTTTTTCCTTCTCTGGCCTCGAGTAGATAGTTGTTGCTGTACTTGTTCAAGAAGAATTTCTTCGAAAGACTTTTCAGGTTTTGACGTGGCCATATGATCTGTATTGGCAATGGTTTCTGCGAATCTGCTTTGTTTAATCCACGGTTCGACCGTTTTTCGTTTTCGTCAAATCCATAGAAAGATGCCTCACTAGAGGTATCGCGAACCGATGGCACATCCTGTGGCTTCTGTAATCTTCTCCAAGCACCTACATCGTATTTTCTCGTAACTCATTTTTAGCGTTTTTAACACAGCGAAATGCATCAGCTAGAGCAAATGGTTGGTATGTGGAGGTAGTTTTAATATGATCACTTGTTCTTGCAAGGCTTTTTCGTTTAGTTTTCACGACGTATGTGATGAGTGTCCGTCGTAAACCAAGACCACAGGTCTTCGGTATCGCTTTCAAAAACACACGCTCGAAACAGTTTTCAAACATGTTCGTTTCCATCCATTCATTTTGAGTAGCAGCATAGGACATACCAGGAAATTCGTCACCACTGTGGGCTGTCCAAGAATCCCACACATTTTTCCCTTTGAAAATAATCAGTGGGAGCAACTTGTCCCCTACTGCACTTCCACCGAGTAAGACGGAAAAATTCTCTCTACCCGGCCCTGCAGTAACCTTATGGGCCGCGGATCATTTTTCTCCAACCACTTTCACTCGGGATGGATCCAAACAGAAACTTGTCTCGTCGACCCGTGGTAACTTCGTTGACTATTTTGAAGTAATTTGAAATAATGAACAGGTCGACATTTCTTTTACGAGCAATTTCTACTGCTTGTGGTTTCTTCTGAGATAGTTTGTGGTGTCGCATAACTCCTCTAAAAAAGTCACTTCCAGGAACACAATTCTCAGTCAGTCCACCGGTTTTTAAGTACTGGCCAAGAGGATCTTTTCACGGAGAAAAATGAGTCCAGTTTGAAACAAACAAATATTTGGTTGTAATTCAAACTGCAATTCTGGTTGTGCAAAAGTCGATATATGTTCGTTTCTATTCCTCTACTTCAGTTGAGTCAAATAAGTTTTCCACGTTATTTCCACACGAAAAAATTGCCTTGATTCAAACTGAAATTTAGTTGATTCAAATGAACACTCTAATAGTTTCAGCCGTAAACAGATTTCTTTTCATCAAAAGTTAGGTTGACAGAAACAGCTCGTACACATTGTGATGTTTGGTTGAAAAAGCCTACACACTTAGAACATTTTACAGTATTCGGTTTTTTTACCGAACTTTCAACAGCTGAACGTTTGGTGAAATTTTACAGTATTCCGGTTATAAAAATTACCGGAACTTGTCAAATGTTACCGAAACCCGTTAAATCGGATTACCGAACGTTCAGCTGTTAAAAGTTCGGTAAAAAACTACCGAATACTGTAAAATTTTCGGTCATGTGTAAAGTCATACATCAACTTTAAAATAGTTTGAAACAAACCAAATGATAAGTTTGTCCCAGTTTACAGCCAGATAACAAAAGAAATTTAGTTTGTCTCTTGTTGCAACTCCCAGATAAGCGTAAGTTGTTTGAAATTTTATAGTTCCAAATTTTGCATGGCTAGGCGCTTCGGAACTTGTCGAACTTCTGCGCCTCTTTCGGTACAACATGGCTTTCATTCGCTTTATACCATCCAAAACAACTTTGGCATAGTGACAAGATGCCAAATCAGGCCAGAATAGCGAGGGAGCGTCGTGGCTGCGTAGGAATGGTAACAATCGCTTCTTTGGCATTCTTCACGGTATATTTCCTTGTTTACCGTTCCGGTCGCTTGTTCGACCACAGCTGCATATTGCCTGCCGAACCAATTTTTTTATTGGGAAACTTGGCCTTTTTTTTCGTCCATTTCTTTTTTAAGGTGATTCCGTCAATTTTGGCAGTATAATAAGACATTCCGGGAAGCTGCTTAAGGGGGATATACAGTTAGAATGACCAAAAAATTTCCCGTAGAATACGCTCCTTTTTTTTAATTCGAACTCCAAGTGTTTCTTTTCATCGTTCGAAGACGCCTTTTTCGCGCGCAGCAGGTGTAAAGAGACGCTTGACCGAGAAGACCTTTTTTCAACGCGTTTTTCTCAAAACAGCATTTTCGGAGTTTAAACTAATTATTCGATTAAGCTGAAACTCATAAGATTTCTTTATTGTAGTATTATCTTCTATATGAATTAAAAATAACTGTAATGTTTTATTATTAAATATGGAAAAATGTGATAAAATGGCGGAAAAAATGTTGATTTTTTCAAAAAAGCTATGCCAAAAGTGCAAGTTTTTCTTTTTTTCTGTTTTCTTCAATTCATCTACTAACTGTAAATGTAATTAATGTAATTATATTGGGTAAGCAGCTTTCAGATCAATACTCCGACCAGCAGAGCCGGCAAAAGCAAAATACAACGACTTTTTCAACGCACTCTAACGGCCGCCATTTTGTTGAAAAATTTTTGAAAAAAATATTTTTGTATACTATATGGATACACTTATAATTATGAAAAGGTTTCGATTGATTTGAGTAAAAACTTTCCCATTGAAAAAAAAGTTTCAAAAATGAGTTTTTTTTTCTCGTTCTAACTCTATATGCCCCCTTAGGGGACCCTCTCCTGGATTTGGGCAAAAATAAGGCAAAGCTTGTATTTTTGTTTTGTGGGAGAATGAAAAGGCGTACGAACTTCTGGTTTTGACAATTAAATTTGATTATTATTCAAGATTTCAAAGAGATAAAAGAATAGTGAAAATTCAAAATGGCGATTTCTTGAAACCATGTTTTTCAATCTAACTTCAAGCCCCGGGCTTGAACTATTAATCCGATTCCGTCCATCAATTAACTGTTTGAAAGGTTATAGTGTTTTGTACGGCTTGAACTAAAAATTGGCATTAATAATTAATTATTTATAATTTTTGAACACGGTTGAAATGAAAAAAAGTAGCGAAAAATTAAACTTTTCAGTTCAAATGATCACCATGCAATAAGTTTAAGTTTAAATTGTCTGATATTTAGTTCAAGCCGTAGAAAATTTCATTATCTTTCAGAAATGATAACTAGATTGTCCACTACAAGAGGCTGCAGGCTTGAAGTTGTCGCTCCATGTTTTTCCCGCAGAGGCTTACGGAAATAGCCATTCTGTAGCCGCCATTTTCAATTTTCACAAGTCTTTTATCTCTTTGAAATTTTGAATAATCAATTCGATGATTCGCCAAAACCGAAAGTTCGTACGCCTTTTCAATCTCCCACAAAAAATATAAACTTTGCCTTATTTTTGCCCAAATCCAGGGGAGGGTCCCCTTAAGGTCTTCCAGCATATAAGTTTCATCGTCCATTACAACTCGCGATACAACTTGCAAGCCCGGTTTTAGCTGTCCCATTCTGTTTATCAAAACGGTTCGGTACAGTTTTCACCTTGCACGACTTCATACCTTGCCGATGCTTAGAAGTATGCACGAAAGTTGGGGAAATTTTTATTTTTCTAGTCACAGCATACCGAAAGATCTGGTCTCTTCTGCAATATTTACTTCACCTTCGCGGCCTTCTGGTGGTTCGTGAGATCCGTTTTTGTTCCGCTCCCAGCCTTTCTGGCTGCTGTCAAACGTGTATTGAAAGATTTGAAAACGTTATGGACAGTGTTTGCAGGAATCAAGAATTTTTGCAAGTTTTCTTACTGACAGATTCGGATTTTCATTGCGACCGCACACAATTGCTATTTGCACTTGCAGTTTTTTCGACGCCATCTTCGATCTGAAAGCTTGTAGTATCACCAAAAATTGATTTTATACAATGAACAGACATACATGCGTTGATAAAGCATTCTCAGAGATATACGTATTTAGGGTTGTCCAGATTTTGTCGCGAACAAGCCTTATGCATACGCTACACAATATTGTCGTCATAATGGCAAGCGGCTCCCCCGCTGCCCCACAAACCTTGCCTATATATAGAAGGAAACGGGGTTATTCATGAACCACGTAGGCTTTTCTTGGGGGAGGGGGGAATTTGACCAAAGTATACGCTCCATACAAAAATTCAAAAAAAAAATGTATGGTGAAATGTCTACGAGGAGATAGAGGGGGGGGGGGGGGGGGGTCTGAGATTTCCAAAAATGAGTACGTGGTTTATGCACAGGCCCTAAGCACTTATAACAGAATTCAAAGGACGTAACTCAACCATCTCCAAAGCTCGTCATATGAAAATCCTGTTCAAACAAATAAAAACAGGTTTTAAGAGTAAACTAACTAACCCATCCTATATTAAGGTCCATATGTATGAAAAACATACAGGAGGCAAATCGGTCGAGTTTACACGGTGTTCAATAAGTTCGGATACACTTTCAAAATTTGTTTAAATAATGAAAACATGTTTTTTTATTTTTTGGATTTATGTTATTGAAAGCTATGTTTACAAGGAACGTTTACAACATTTCTCTTGGAATGACCCCCCCTTTGTACTCCTTAACGAGCTTCAAACGTTTCTCGAACGCGTCGCAGGCGGCACGCACGGACTGCATGGGCATTTCGTCCCAGATTTTGAGAATTACCGTCTTGAAATGATCCAAAGTGCTGACCTTGTATTCGTTCAGCTTCGCCATCATATAGGACCAAACAAAAAAGTCGAGAGGATTCAAGTCCGGGGAGCTGGGAGGCCACAAAGTTTTGTCCAGAAGGTCGGTTAAATTGTCCCGACACCAGGCTTGAACCACATTTGCCGTATGGGCTGGTGCCCCGTCCTGCTGGAACACGTAGTGCTCATCGCCGTAGAGGCTTCGGAGACTGGGGGCAACAACCTTTTCCAAAACCTCAGTTTTGTAGTACGCCGCGTTGATTTTGACGTTTTTTTCAATAAACACCAAGGGTAGCTTACCACGTTTGCACACTGCCCCCCAAACCATCACCGACGCGGCACTTTGGAACCGAGGGATGTTTAAATTGGATTCAGGAATGCTGTCCCTCGATGGCGCCCACACCCGGTCATTTTGCACATTGTGCGGCTGCTGCAGCACGAACAGTTTCTCGTCCGAAAAAACAAACTCCTGACCAGCGTGCCGAGAGAGGATCCTCTTAGCTCGATCCAACCGCTTTTTGCTGGTAGCCTCCGAAACGCCATGGACCTTACGTTTTTGTAAGGCCTGAAACCAAGGTCCTTGGTGAGTATGGTGTGAGCGGTTCCAATGGAAACGTTGAGATCTGCAGCCGTTTTCCGGATTGAGCGGTTCTTTTTGCGCCGAATTCGCTCCCTCACGATCTTGATGACCCGTGGCGTCCTCGCTGAACGCGGCCGACCGGATCTCGCACGGTCATTGGTCGAGGACGTCTCCCGGTATCGCCTGATGGTCGTGTAGACAAAGTTCCGCTTGACCCCATGCGATTTCAGCAGCCGGAATATATCGCCGGGTCGCTCACCGTTCAAAAAACGCTTAATTACGAAGTCCCGATACTCTTTCATCGCGCGTAACAAACGAACAACAACTAACAGAATGTCAACACCGCGCACATTCGGTAGCGTATGAATGAAGCTAAAGCTGACACCAATACCAATGCAGAATATGTACATGGCGCATACCTACGCAATGATGAAAACTTGTATTCGAACTTATTGAACACCGTGTATAAGGTCATTCCGTTTAATTTTTGTTTGCTCACTTGGGCTGAGTGATCTGTCCTAAAACTAGGGGAGTAGCAATCATCCTTCAGATGTGAACCATCTTCACGGCTTCCGAGGATTACACTGCCGTTCTACGCATAACTGTCCCATGTTGCAAAAGTTGCAGTTGCAACACTCAGCATGAGTGTGGTTGCTCAACGGATCAAGGATGCTGATGAACCACCAAACACAAATTAATTATTTCTTTCAAATCCATTTTTCATAGTCACTTTTAGTAACCTTTTGAAAAATTTGGTCAGTTTTTGGTCCTTTTGTTACAAATTGATGTCACTATTTAGTCACTTTTTTCATCAACGTAGTCACTAAAATAACTATTTTTAACATCGTTGGTCGCTACCAGTCCTGAATTCGTTTAGCTAATGTTTGATGTGTGTTAACATTATCATATGAATATAAAGCCAGGTGACTTAGTCATGATTATTTTATTGAAAAAAATAGGATCAATATTTAGGGAACGTGTTCAAATTTTTCACTTACACCACATGTGGGGCAAGTGAAAAAAAAAAATTCGTTATAGAGTTTTGCCTTAAAAAAATAATATTAATTTTCGGAATGATTGCTTCAAACTCAACAATGTAAGGAAACAATAACTTTAATTTATTCAATCGAACATAATTAACATAGGTCAAAGATTTCATCTTAAGTTCTAAGGGAATAATTGCGCTTTTTAGCAGATTTATTTTTCTTATCTGCCTTCAACTTATCCTCTGCTTCTTTTTCCCTAAACATTCAAGAACCTCCATTGATGTTACGACCTCAACACCGACACATATTTTTTCCTTCTCTGACCTCGAGTAGATAGTTGTTGCTGTACTTGTTCAAGAAGAATTTCTTCGAAAGACTTTTCAGGTTTTGACGTGGCCATATGATCTGTATTGGCAATGGTTTCTGCGAATCTGCTTTGTTTAATCCACGGTTCGACCGTTTTTCGTTTTCGTCAAATCCATAGAAAGATGCCTCACTAGAGGTATCGCGAACCGATGGCACATCCTGTGGCTTCTGTAATCTTCTCCAAGCACCTACATCGTATTTTCTCGTAACTCATTTTTAGCGTTTTAAACACAGCGAAATGCATCAGCTAGAGCAAATGGTTGGTATGTGGAGGTAGTTTTAATATGATCACTTGTTCTTGCAAGGCTTTTTCGTTTAGTTTTCACGACGTATGTGATGAGTGTCCGTCGTAAACCAAGACCACAGGTCTTCGGTATCGCTTTCAAAAACACACGCTCGAAACAGTTTTCAAACATGTTCGTTTCCATCCATTCATTTTGAGTAGCAGCATAGGACATACCAGGAAATTCGTCACCACTGTGGGCTGTCCAAGAATCCCACACATTTTTCCCTTTGAAAATAATCAGTGGGGGCAACTTGTCCCCTACTGCACTTCCACCGAGTAAGACGGAAAAATTCTCTCTACCCGGCCCTGCAGTAACCTTATGGGCCGCGGATCATTTTTCTCCAACCACTTTCACTCGGGATGGATCCAAACAGAAACTTGTCTCGTCGACCCGTGGTAACTTCGTTGACTATTTTGAAGTAATTTGAAATAATGAACAGGTCGACATTTCTTTTACGAGCAATTTCTACTGCTTGTGGTTTCTTCTGAGATAGTTTGTGGTGTCGCATAACTCCTCTAAAAAAGTCACTTCCAGGAACACAATTCTCAGTCAGTCCACCGGTTTTTAAGTACTGGCCAAGAGGATCTTTTCACGGAGAAAAATGAGTCCAGTTTGAAACAAACAAATATTTGGTTGTAATTCAAACTGCAATTCTGGTTGTGCAAAAGTCGATATATGTTCGTTTCTATTCCTCTACTTCAGTTGAGTCAAATAAGTTTTCCACGTTATTTCCACACGAAAAAATTGCCTTGATTCAAACTGAAATTTAGTTGATTCAAATGAACACTCTAATAGTTTCAGCCGTAAACAGATTTCTTTTCATCAAAAGTTAGGTTGACAGAAACAGCTCGTACACATTGTGATGTTTGGTTGAAAAAACCTACACACTTAGAACATTTTACAGTATTCGGTTTTTTTACCGAACTTTCAACAGCTGAACGTTTGGTGAAATTTTAAAGTATTCCGGTTATAGAAATTACCGGAACTTGTCAAATGTTACCGAAACCCGTTAAATCGGATTACCGAACGTTCAGCTGTTAAAAGTTCGGTAAAAAACTACCGAATACTGTAAAATTTTCGGTCATGTGTAAAGTCATACATCAACCTTAAAATAGTTTGAAATAAACCAAATGATAAGTTTGTCCCAGTTGTGATGTAAGCCAGATAACAAAAGAAATTTAGTTTGTCTCTTGTTGCAACTCCCAGATAAGCGTAAGTTGTTTGAAATTTTATAGTTCCAAATTTTGCATGGCTAGGCGCTTCGGAACTTGTCGAACTTCTGCGCCTCTTTCGGTACAACATGGCTTTCATTCGTTTTATACCATCCAAAACAACTTTGGCATAGTGACAAGATGTCAAATCAGGCCAGAATAGCGAGGGAGCGTCGTGGCTGCGTAGGAATGGTAACCAGGGTTGCGGCTTATCATTTTTGACTCAGGCATATTCATTTGCCAATATCTCCTTTCAGAGGGTCGATTTGATAATATGATGTATGATGAACTTGTAGTGCATGAGTAGACCTACAACTTTGTTTAACAGTACATTGCTCTAACTCCTATATCTTCGACATGAGAGCGTATATTCACAGTGATCTTCACGATGATAATCGCGTGATCTTCACCGCGAATTTCATCGCGAAGATCACTGCAAATATACGCTCTTATTCCTCAGATATAAGAGATAGAGCTATGTATTGTTAGACCAAGTTGTAGGTCTACTCAAGCACCATAAGTTCATCATACATTATATTTTGAAATTGAGCTTCTGAGAAGAGCTATCGGCAAATGAATATGGATAAGTCAAAAATGATAAGCCGCAACCTTGATGGTAACAATCGCTTCTTTGGCATTCTTCACGGTATATTTCCTTGTTTACCGTTCCGGTCGCTTGTTCGACCACAGCTGCATATTGCCTGCCGAACCAAATTTTTTATTGGGAAACTTGGCCTTTTTTTTCGTCCATTTCTTTTTTAAGGTGATTCTGTCAATTTTGGCAGTATAATAAGACATTCCGGGAAGCTGCTTAAGGGGGATATACAGTTAGAATGACCAAAAAATTTCCCGTAGAATACGCTCCTGAAACCCTTTTTACCCTTCTTACATCAATAGAAGGGTATTAAGATCGCTTGAAAACTCGACTTTTTATCCGAGGCCCACAGGGCCGAGTTTCATATACCATTCGACTCAGCTCGACGAACTGAGCACATGTCTGTGTGTATGTATGTGTGTGTGTGTGTGTGTGTATGTGTGTGTGTGCGTTACAAATAATGTCACATCGGTTTCTCAGCCATCTGTGAACCGATTTCAGTTCTGTTGACGGCAAATGGAAGCTACAACATTCCCATAGAACGCTATTGATTTTTTTTTCATTCGGACATTTCGTTACGAAGATATGAACGAAACAGTACTTGAAGGCCTATTATAATAGTAATCAAACAGTTTAGTCTCCGGTTACATACTGAGCTATTTGTGTACCGATTTTAGTTTTGTTGGTGCCAAATCAAAGCTATGATATCTCCAAATAACTGGTCAAAATTTCATTATGATTGGATAATCCTTCATGGAGATATGACCAAAACAATACCTGAGAGCACATAATTGTGAGATGGCAATATACTCGTTGCAGTGCAAAACCGAACAAGACCAATCACACCAATCGATGCCGCTTGCATTCTATTGTGTCGCATCTGGAGCGTTGTATAGCACATACAGCGGACTAGCCACACTATGTGACTGTATAGAATTAGAGCAGCATCGATTGGCTCGAGTGGTCTGGTTTTGAACTGCAACGAGTATATTCGAAAATTACACAAAGTCTCCATTTACTATTTTCAACGAATATGTACTTATTCGATAATCATAATTGACACTTAGGATTGTCTAATAATGCATTCTATGGACTAATTGTATGAAATTTCTAATATTCATGTAATTTCCCCTTCTATATAAATAACATAAACAGGTCATTAAAGGTTAATAATGGTAATATTTTAATCACATCGATGAACAATCCGTCCAGGATTGACAAATAGTTCATTCTAAAAACTGAATGTATGACATATCGAATATTCTTGGATCTTCCTGGAATTTCTGATGAAAATATGTATCCAGTACAATATTGGCCACATTTGAGTTCGTAATTCTGATGAAATGTAAGAAGGGTTCAGTCTCACCATCGGTGGATTAATGCGGGTTTTTTTAATTCGAACTCCAAGTGTTTCTTTTCATCGTTCGAAGACGCCTTTTTCGCGCGCAGCAGGTGTAAAGAGACGCTTGACCGAGAAGACCTTTTTTCAACGCGTTTTTCTCAAAACAGCATTTTCGGAGTTTAAACTAATTATTCGATTAAGCTGAAACTCATAAGATTTCTTCTATTGTAGTATTATCTTCTATATGAATTAAAAATAACTGTAATGTTTTATTATTAAATATGGAAAAATGTGATAAAATGGCGGAAAAAATGTTTTTTTTTCAAAAAAGCTATGCCAAAAGTGCAAGTTTTTCTTTTTTTTCTTTTTTTTTCAATTCATCTACTAACTGTAAATGTAATTAATGTAATTATATTGGGTAAGCAGCTTTCAGATCAATACTCCGACCAGCAGAGCCGGCAAAAGCAAAATACAACGACTTTTTCAACGCACTCTAACGGCCGCCATTTTGTTGAAAAATTTTTGAAAAAAATATTTTTGTATACTATATGGATACACTTATAATTATGAAAAAGTTTCGATTGATTTGAGTAAAAACTTTCCCATTGAAAAAAAAGTTTCAAAAATTAATTTTTTTTTTTTGTTCTAACTCTATATGCCCCCTTAGGGGACCCTCTCCTGGATTTGGGCAAAAATGAGGCAAAGTTTGTATGTTTGTATCATACATTATATTTTGAAATTGAGCTTCTGAGAAGAGCTATCGGCAAATGAATATGGATAAGTCAAAAATGATAAGCCGCAACCTTGATGGTAACAATCGCTTCTTTGGCATTCTTCACGGTATATTTCCTTGTTTACCGTTCCGGTCGCTTGTTCGACCACAGCTGCATATTGCCTGCCGAACCAAATTTTTTATTGGGAAACTTGGCCTTTTTTTTCGTCCATTTCTTTTTTAAGGTGATTCCGTCAATTTTGGCAGTATAATAAGACATTCCGGGAAGCTGCTTAAGGGGGATATACAGTTAGAATGACCAAAAAATTTCCCGTAGAATACGCTCCTGAAACCCTTTTTACCCTTCTTACATCAATAGAAGGGTATTAAGATCGCTTGAAAACTCGACTTTTTATCCGAGGCCCACAGGGCCGAGTTTCATATACCATTCGACTCAGCTCGACGAACTGAGCACATGTCTGTGTGTATGTATGTGTGTGTGTGTGTGTGTATGTGTGTGTGCGTTACAAATAATGTCACATCGGTTTCTCAGCCATCTGTGAACCGATTTCAGTTCTGTTGACGGCAAATGGAAGCTACAACATTCCCATAGAACGCTATTGATTTTTTTTTCATTCGGACATTTCGTTACGAAGATATGAACGAAACAGTACTTGAAGGCCTATTATAATAGTAATCAAACAGTTTAGTCTCCGGTTACATACTGAGCTATTTGTGTACCGATTTTAGTTTTGTTGAGGCCAAATCAAAGCTATGATATCTCCAAATAACTGGTCAAAATTTCATTATGATTGGATAATCCTTCATGGAGATATGACCAAAACAATACCTGAGAGCACATAATTGTGAGATGGCAATATACTCGTTGCAGTGCAAAACCGAACAAGACCAATCACACCAATCGATGCCGCTTGCATTCTATTGTGTCGCATCTGGAGCGTTGTATAGCACATACAGCGGATTAGCCACACTATGTGACTGTATAGAATTAGAGCAGCATCGATTGGCTCGAGTGGTCTGGTTTTGAACTGCAACGAGTATATTCGAAAATTACACAAAGTCTCCATTTACTATTTTCAACGAATATGTACTTATTAAGCATCTGAATCCATATCGATAATCATGACACTTAGGATTGTCTAATAATGCATTCTATGGACTAATTGTATGAAATTTCTAATATTCATGTAATTTCCCCTTCTATATAAATAACATAAACAGGTCATTAAAGGTTAATAATGGTAATATTTTAATCACATCGATGAACAATCCGTCCAGGATTGACAAATAGTTCATTCTAAAAACTGAATGTATGACATATCGAATATTCTTGGATCTTCCTGGAATTTCTGATGAAAATATGTATCCAGTACAATATTGGCCACATTTGAGTTCGTAATTCTGATGAAATGTAAGAAGGGTTCAGTCTCACCATCGGTGGATTAATGCGGGTTTTTTAATTCGAACTCCAAGTGTTTCTTTTCATCGTTCGAAGACGCCTTTTTCGCGCGCAGCAGGTGTAAAGAGACGCTTGACCGAGAAGACCTTTTTTCAACGCGTTTTTCTCAAAACAGCATTTTCGGAGTTTAAACTAATTATTCGATTAAGCTGAAACTCATAAGATTTCTTCTATTGTAGTATTATCTTCTATATGAATTAAAAATAACTGTAATGTTTTATTATTAAATATGGAAAAATGTGATAAAATGGCGGAAAAAATGTTGATTTTTTCAAAAAAGCTATGCCAAAAGTGCAAGTTTTTCTTTTTTTTCTTTTTTTTTCAATTCATCTACTAACTGTAAATGTAATTAATGTAATTATATTGGGTAAGCAGCTTTCAGATCAAAACTCCGACCAGCAGAGCCGGCAAAAGCAAAATACAACGACTTTTTCAACGCACTCTAACGGCCGCCATTTTGTTGAAAAATTTTTGAAAAAAATATTTTTGTATACTATATGGATACACTTATAATTATGAAAAAGTTTCGATTGATTTGAGTAAAAACTTTCCCATTGAAAAAAAAGTTTCAAAAATTAATTTTTTTTTTTTGTTCTAACTCTATATGCCCCCTTAGGGGACCCTCTCCTGGATTTGGGCAAAAATGAGGCAAAGTTTGTATTTTTGTTTTGTGGGAGAATGAAAAGGCGTACGAACTTCTGGTTTTGACAATTAAATTTGATTATTATTCAAGATTTCAAAGAGATAAAAGAATAGTGAAAATTCAAAATGGCGATTTCTTGAAACCATGTTTTTCAATCTAACTTCAAGCCCCGGGCTTGAACTATTAATCCGATTCCGTCCATCAATTAACTGTTTGAAAGGTTATAGTGTTTTGTACGGCTTGAACTAAAAATTGGCATTAATAATTAATTATTTATAATTTTTGAACACGGTTGAAATGAAAAAAAGTAGCGAAAAATTAAACTTTTCAGTTCAAATGATCACCATGCAATAAGTTTAAGTTTAAATTGTCTGATATTTAGTTCAAGCCGTAGAAAATTTCATTATCTTTCAGAAATGATAACTAGATTGTCCACTACAAGAGGCTGCAGGCTTGAAGTTGTCGCTCCATGTTTTTCCCGCAGAGGCTTACGGAAATAACCATTCTGTAGCCGCCATTTTCAATTTTCACAAGTCTCTTATCTCTTTGAAATTTTGAATAATCAATTCGATGATTCGTCAAAACCGAATGTTCGTACGCCTTTTCAATCTCCCACAAAAAATACAAACTTTGCCTTATTTTTGCCCAAATCCAGGGGAGGGTCCCCTTAAGGTCTTCCAGCATATAAGTTTCATCGTCCATTACAACTCGCGATACAACTTGCAAGCCCGGTTTTAGCTGTCACATTCTGTTTATCAAAACGGTTCGGTACAGTTTTCACCTTGCACGACTTCATACCTTGCTGATGCTTAGAAGTATGCACGAAAGTTGGGGAAATTTTTATTTTTCTAGTCACAGCATACCGAAAGATCTGGTCTCTTCTGCAATATTTACTTCACCTTCGCGGCCTTCTGGTGGTTCGTGAGATCCGTTTTTGTTCCGCTCCCAGCCTTTCTGGCTGCTGTCAAACGTGTATTGAAAGATTTGAAAACGTTATGGACAGTGTTTGCAGGAACCAAGAATTTTTGCAAGTTTTCTTACTGACAGATTCGGATTTTTATTGCGACCGCACACAATTGCTATTTGCACTTGCAGTTTTTTCGACGCCATCTTCGATCTGAAAGCTTGTAGTATCACCAAAAATTGATTTTATACAATGAACAGACATACATGCGTTGATGAAGCATTCTCAGAGATATACGTATTTAGGGTTGTCCAGATTTTGTCGCGAACAAGCCTTATGCATACGCTACACAATATTGTCGTCATAATGGCAAGCGGCTCCCCCGCTGCCCCACAAACCTTGCCTATATATAGAAGGATACGGGGTTATTCATGTACCACGTAGGCTTTTCTTGGGGGAGGGGGGGATTTGACCAAAGTATACGCTCCATACAAAAATTCAAAAAAAAAATGTATGGTGAAATGTCTACGAGGAGATAGGGGGGGGGGTCTGAGATTTCCAAAAATGAGTACGTGGTTTATGTACAGGCCCTAAGCACTTATAACAGAATTCAAAGGACGTAGCTCAACCATCTCCAAAGCTCGTCATATGAAAATCCTGTTCAAACAAATAAAAACAGGTTTTAAGAGTAAACTAACTAACCCATCCTATATTAAGGTCCATATGTATGAAAAACATACAGGAGGCAAATCGGTCGAGTTTATAAGGTCATTCCGTTTAATTTTTGTTTGCTCACTTGGGCTGAGTGATCTGTCCTAAAACTAGGGGAGTAGCAATCATCCTTCAGATGTGAACCATCTTCACGGCTTCCGAGGATTACAACAGTTCATAAAAATTTGCTGTGTTTGTTAGTATAACTTACATCGTAATGGCATGGCTTAGTTTTTCTGCCACCTGTGCACCTCATAATAAGAGATTAGCGGAAGCAGCCATCATAAACCCATTAAACAGCTTAAGCTGTCGGAATCTCGCCAAATGAGCATAGTGTTCAAGTTTTCAGCAAGGTTATCACCTTCTGTTAACTACGAATACACGGTTACAACATTTTCGGAATTTATTCCCGGATATCTGACAATAAATTAAGTGACACACGCTGAAAAAAAATATTTAGGTTTCGATTTCAGGCTTCAAATTAAACCATCTATGCAAACTTGCATTATTGTGCTAATTTGTCGGAGTTCCAAGCTATTCACAATAAATAAATAACCAATTGTATATACTCTGTATTACAGGAACTGGTAAAAACTTCGTGTCTGATTTTGTTGCGGGTGCTCTGTATCAAAAAGCTATCAACAGTAAATTTGTTAAAAAGTTTACTGCAAGTGACACACGAAAGGTATATAGAAAACTTTATTCAAATTAATAATTCTTATCTTAAAGTTTTTTTTTATTCTGCTAGGATCTCGCTAATAATGTTAAAGAAACGGTTAAAAACTGTCCACAATCCTTGTTCATTTTTGATGAAATTGAAAAAATGCAAACCGGTGTTTTTGACGATATTGTATCACTTTTGGACCATCATTCCTCTATGAAAGACTACGATTTCTCGAAGGCTATTTTCATATTTCTCTCCAACAGTGCAGGTATGAGTATGAGTGTTTTGTTTGGCAAGTTTAATAATAAATATTTTTTCCAGGTATTGAAATTGCAATGAAACTAAAGTCTCTTATAGATTCAGGGCGATGGCGGGATGAGACTGAACTGGTAGACTTCGAACGTATAGCTGAATTAGGAGCTTATAATGTGATTGGAGGCTTATATCGCAGCAATATAATTGATTCGCATGTTATTGATCATTTCGTACCTTTCTTACCTTTAGAAGCGAGGCATGTTGAGCTGTGCATCAGAAAAGAATTAGATAACTTTTGCAAATATGTGCCAAACGAAGAAGATATTAGGTAACTATAATAATGCACACAAAATGCAACTATAAATAACGTTGTTTTGTTTTTTCAGCAATATTAGAGATTCAGTGATGACGATTGATGATACTGGAATGTTTTCGAATAATGGATGTAAAAGGATAAGTAAAAAGGTTGAATCCTTTTGTTATCTACACCGTGTGCTTAAAAGTTAGACATGTATCGTAACCTAAACATCCTGTAATATGGCCATCCTGTGGGCATCCTATGGCTCGTGATCCAATAAAGAAAAATTAGATGAAATTAGAGTTTTCAACTAAATTCCGAAATTTCACACTTCTTTTCTTACAAGCACCTCCTCCACATCAGTAGACGCACAAATTACGTTGACAATGGTGCGATGCACTTCGTCGCTGATTTTCCGCCATGTTTACCAGTAGAATCTATGTTTGCTTTATGCCGTTTATGATTTATGTGATATAAATAAAATCATTGAGCATTTATTCTACATTAAAATTCAACTACACTTCATAATGCATACTTGCACTTTCCAACTGTTGCTATTCATTCAAGCCGAAACTACCAGTAGATTTTTCTCGTTAGACCTAACTTAATTTTTTATCTTTTATCTCTACAGACAATGGACTTCTTGTAACGTTAGTGGACAGGCTTATCTCGATGGCTCCCCCCCCCCCCCCCCACGCTTTGTGCAAATGTTCTATGCTATGCTATGCTATGAACTTTTTGTAACGATAGTGTTAATATATTTCAACTTTTCTCTTTTCTATACCGTGTGTCATTTCAAAATTTTGAGAAATGAGCGTTACGCAAAAGTGAAAGATTTTTGAAAGCTAATAACTCTTGTTCTACAGGTTCTTCTTGCTTGGACGGCATTTTGACAACTGAAGAGTGAATTCCAAAATCAAAATAGGAGCAACATTCTACACACACACACCTTCAAAATGAGGGGTGTTCAGGTTTTTTAAATGCAAAATTGAAAGAAATACGTCAAGTTGATATTGACCAAATTTTGACCGTATCGCCCTTTATAAGAAGTAAAAATCCTGGTTTTCATTCACTTTCGCTCTATTTTTGAGAAAATGAACACGTACACCGGTTTGCCTCCATACCATACACATATACCTTGTTAGATACGTCAGTGTGACATCTTGCTTGTTACATACACCGGTTGGATACGTCAGTATTTCAGAACGTTTAGCACTTGCGTCATGTCAGTTACACCGGGTATAATTTTCAAGCGCAGATACGTCGACTTGCTGTGTGGTGTATCTGAACTACTTGCATTACATATAAAAAGATCAGATAGGTCGCATATGAAAATTGGCTCACATAACTGAATAATTTTGATATTGTTATTTGGTAATCGCAACTACATTAAGGGTGTTATGAATGACAGGATAGTATGATGTATGATATGTACTACCACCCATTGTAGCACGGAAACTAAGTCCGACAGCAGTGAGCTCTCCTCGCTGTTAGACTTGATCAAGCTTTAATAACCACTGATTATCCTAATCATGCCATTGTATGAAGGGCCAAAAAGGTGTTGGGTGGATCGATAAGCAACATCACTTATACGTATCGACAAGGATATAAAGAATCTCCTTCCAACAACAAGATTGGAGAATTGGTCAAAAGAGCAAGCTATCTAACATGAGGATGCCCCAATGGACGGGGAGAAGAGCCCGCCCTCTATTCACAAACTGTTAACATTGGGGAGTTGGCATTTCCACTCTCCCCATCCAGAGTGCTTCAATCGGGTGCCCTGATGGTCCCTCCCATTCCCATGAAATATTTATATAATAGTGTATGTATTTATGTAAATGAAAAATACTGTAATCACTCGGTATCTATTATTTATGATCTCCCTTTGGTGGATCCTGAAATGTAAGAAATGTTGTAAAGTGTAGAGTTCTGTGGTTTCTCGCTTATGCACGTTTTTGTTTGTTTTCAGCGATAGCAGCAATTTCCCAAAATCTTGATTTGAGGTATCCCAAAGAAGTTTGTTAAATTATACAAAAATAACATATATACATTTTAATTTACTGTTGCCATGGTCACTATTTGCTGCTTGATGTTGATTTTATAACAGCAATACGCTTTTATTTTTGCTGGCCAAATAATTATTGCTCCTGTGTAAGGGAGTTAAAGACAAATGGAAAAAATAACAAACAACAACAACAAAAAACAACAAGCAATTTTTAAATCATCTAAGAAGTAAAATCAATAAAACAATTTCATCAAATATAATGATATTGTGAGTTATAATACAGACACATCAGACACTATCCGAATGGCAAACAGCTCAGATTTGGAAAAAGGTCTGTTTACAATTGTCTGTCTTTGTCCTGTATGTATAACAGTTGGTAGCGTAGGTTATGCCGAACACGAATGTCGAACTACTCGAAATAAGTGACGAGAAGAGAGCAGTGAGATGAAGATGAAGATGAGATGTTGCATGGATTGTTGCGCACGGAGTAACTAAACTTTAGGACTTAGATATGCCAGTCACTGGTGTTAAATGCAGTACTTGTCTAGACACCGAACAGTGAAGATTATTGTTAGTGTAGTGAAGTAAAATAAATGTATAGTCCTTAGTTCAAATAAATGTCGTATAGTTAAATAAATGTAGTGATAGTCAAATAAACGGTCTTGTACTTAAAATACGTGTTAATTATTGGAGGTGTACACGCAAAGACGACCACTGGACTACTAGCTCAACGGAAGACTACACCTGAAGCAGGACTTTCAAAGGTGGAACATTAATATAGACAGGGTCACAACATTGGTGCCGTGACCAGGATTAGTGTTCAAAAAAAACCGTGGTGCCTTTCAGCGGTACTAGCGCCATCGTTGAGTTTAGTGACAAAAGCCTTTGGCCATCACTCCATCATTGCAACTTGGTGCTTTGAATCTGGTAACAAAGAACTTACGCCATTATTCCTTTCATTGAACTGGGTGGTTTGGCAACGACTTTGGGTCGCCATTGGGAATTTAGAGGAGTATCCAGCAGAGATAAAGAATACAAGGCCTTTTAGATAGGCTCACAAGGTGAGTACCTGTCCAACAACTTATGAATTGCTTTCATCTCTACCTGGTCCTTTTTTGTCCCCGATCGGTACATTTCTACTTCACTACGCTTGGTTTGGACTTGGAGAAGCACCATCACGTTGAGGATTGGAATCGAGGAGATTGGAATAAGAGACAAAGTACTTGAGAACTCCGGAGTTTCCTTGGCAAGCTCTATCGCTCTATCAAAGTCTGTTTCCTCTTGACAAGACAGCACAACCTTGGATTTGTTGGCGGTTTCCAGAGAGATACAAGGCCTTTTCGATAGGCTCACCAGTCCAACTACGACATCTAAGATGGGAAAAAAGGATAAGCCAAAAATTCACGTCAGAGACAGCATCGTGGATTTCCTGCTACGAACAGAAAAGTTTCTCAACAGCAACCAGGTATTCGATGAAAACCAGATAAAGTTCCGACTGGAGAAATTGGAGTCCAAATGGGGGGAATTTGAAGAGATTCAAGCAGACATTGAAGAATCAGATGATCGCGAGGAGAGTTTGGCATGTTCGAGCAGACTTTGAAGAAACATATTTTGAGGTTAGGGCAGGACTAGTTAGTAAACTACCACGACAACCCCAGGCACATTTGGATTGCCCAGTGTACAAGCACACGGTAAAGTTGCTTCTTCCGCGCTCCGTAATTTTTGATGTTTTTCGCAGCTAAATTGCAGTAGTTCGGTTTAATTTTTTCTCGGCTAAAAAACCACCGCGGTGGTCGAGTTTTTTGTTTGTTTCTTGAAGAAGAAAACGCGTGTGAAAGCAGTGCAATAACGACAAAGAAATTGATTGCAATTGGCAGTCGTAAAGCCATTTTGCCCATCAGCATCTCTGCGTGTTCACGCACACCATCAGCTCATCAAGTGATAGCCTAGTCGTCCCACTTCATCTGCTGCAGCAGGTCATCGATCCACACTCGTTGCGCTTCACACCTCACCAACGTTCGCCACCCGGCAGCAGCGGCGGCGGCAGCAGCAGCAGCAGCTCAGTTATACATATAAGATAAGCTTTTTGTTTCTCTTGTTCTCTCTTCAATACACTGTACATTCATTCTGTTGTGTTGTATTTAGCTTTAGTATTGTATCTGTTTTGTCATTGTGTCAGTGGTTGAGCGTTTAAAGCTCCCACGGGAGAATCATGGATGATTTGTCGGAGGATGATTCATCCATGACACCAAATGTTGAGGTGTCTCCTAAAGCCACCCGTTCACGTGCTTATCCAGCTGATTCGGCTGGCCCATGGGTTGTCTATTTTCAGCCCAAAACGAAACCACTGAACATATATCAGATTTCAAATGATCTGACAAAACGTTTCTCGGCCGTGACCGAGATAATTAAGGTGAGACCCAATAAATTAAGGGTCGTTGTGTCCAACCTTAAACAAGCTAACGAGATTGCTGTCTCTCAGTTTTTTACACTGGAATATTTAGTTTACATCCCAGCTCGAGGTATTGAGATACAAGGTGTGGTCTACGAAGCGAGTTTGACCCCAGAGATCCTGAAGAAGCAGGGGGTTGGTCGCTTTAAGAACCCTCTGCTTCCTTCAATCGAGATACTCGATGTGCAGAAACTAGGCACAGTATCGTTTAGTGAGGGTAAAAGAAATTTACCCACTCAGACTCGTTTCGTGTGACCTTCTCTGGTTCAGCCCTCCTCAATACGTCGAGTTGGGAAAACTTCGACTACCTGTGCGCTTGTTTGTACCACGGGTAATGATCTGCCAAAAATGCCAGCAGATGGGACATACGACCTCCCACTGCGGCAATAAGGCACGCTGCTCAAATTGCGGGGAGAAACATGAGGATGGCGCCTGCGCAGACAGCACACCAAAATGCGCTTTCTGCAAGGGTACTTCTCCTCATGCTCTCTCGTCATGCCCGGCGTACAAGCAACGCGGGGAAAAATTAGAACGCTCACTTAAACAGCGTTCTAGGCAATCTTTCGCCGAAATGGTGAAAAAAGCCTAACCATCACCCAATGCCAATACGAATCCCTTTGCTCCTCTGTCAGATGACGAGTCTGACTTTGACTTGGTTGAAGAGGGAACACCAGTCAGTTTTCCGGAAGGTGCTTCAAGGAAGCGAAGACGCGTTCGCCAACGGAAAGTTGCTGAGCCGGAGCCCAAAACCAGTTTGCCCATTTCAAGGAAAGGTGGGAAAAAGGAAACTCCTAGTCCTCCTGGTTTCCGTAGTACTAACTACAGCCAGGACTTTCCATCTCTCCCGGGGACATCCAAAACCCCTGAAGCCCCAATTTTAAGAACTGAAGCCCCCTCCTCAAGTGGGCTGTTCTCATTTGATGACATTGCCGAAGGTATCTTTAAATACCTCGAAATTTCTGACCCTCTCAAAAGCATTGTTTTAGCAATGCTTCCAACAGTGAAGTCTTTTTTGAAGCAATTAACATTAAAGTGGCCCCTCCTTGCAGCTTTCATTTCCTTCGATGGATAATTTTCCAAATGAGGTCGGGGATTTGATCACTGTTCTACAGTGGAATTGTCGAAGTTTGATTCCTAAATTGGAATCTTTTAAATTTTTAGCTCACACTACCGGTTTTGATGCATTCGCTCTTTGTGAAACATGGCTCTCTTCCGAAATCAATCTTCCGATTCATGATTTCAATATTATTCGTCTTGATCGTGAGGATTCGCGTGGAGGGGGAGTACTTTTGGGGATCAAAAAGTGCTACTCCTTCTATAGAGTGAATTTTCCTCCTATTCCAGGTATTGAAGTTGTCGCATGTCAGGCTGTTATTAAAAATAAAAGCCTTTGCATTGCTTCCGTTTATATTCCTCCTAGAGCCTCCATTAACCGAAAACAACTCTCAGATGTTTGTTCGGTTCTTCCTGCTCCGCGGTTGTTCATGGGAGATTTTAACTCTCACGGTACAAGCTGGGGAGAACTGTACGATGACAACCGGTCTTCCCTGATATATGACCTCTGTGACAACTTCAATATGACAGTTCTTAACAATGGAGAAGTAACACGTTTGGCTGGTACATCCTCAGTTGGCAGTAGATTAGACCTCACACTTTGTTCGAATTCATTATCGTTGGATTGCACATGGAATGTGATTCAAGATCCCCACGGTAGTGATCACTTGCCCATAAAAATTTCGGTTGCCACCGGGTTCAATCCGTCGAAATCTGTTAACGTCACGTATGATCTTACCCGTTACATCGATTGGACAAAGTTTAGGACAGCAGTAGATGAAGCCGTAACGACGGTAGAAAGGCTTTCACCACTGGAAGAGTATAACTTCCTCTCCAACCTGATCTTAGACAGCGCGCTTCAAGCTCAAACTCGACCAGTTCCAGGGACGTCATCTCGCAGGAAACCTCCTTCTCCATGGTGGGATCAGCAATGCACCGAGGTTTACCGTAAAAAGTCCGACGCGTTTAAAGTTTTCCGTAGACGTGGAACACCTGAGCACTTCGAAGTATACACGGCTCTCGAACGCGAACTTAAGAGCCTCATCAAGGCCAAGAAACGCGGTTACTGGCGAACATTCGTGAACGGGCTATCGCGTGAAACGTCGATGAGTACTCTTTGGAACACGGCGCGAAGGTTGCGTAACCGAACTACGAACAACGAGAGCGAAGAGTACTCGGACCAATGGATCCTAAAATTCGCGCGAAAAGTTTGTCCAGATTCTGTGCCGGCACGGATGACTCCTCGCGAAAACACGTATTCGATAGATGAGATTAGCCAACCCTTTTCAATGGTAGAGTTCTCTCTCGCACTCCTTTCGTGTGGCAATACGGCTCCAGGCGCTGATAGGATCAAGTTCAACTTGCTCAAGAACCTCCCAGACGTCGCGAAGAGGCGCATGTTGCACTTGTTTAATCAGTTTCTAGAACTCAACATTGTACCGGATGATTGGAGACGGGTGAGAGTTATTGCCATTCAAAAACCTGGTAAGCCCGCGTCCGACCACAACTCCTATCGACCCATCGCGATGTTATCCTGTATTCGAAAGTTGTTGGAGAAAATGATCCTTTTCCGTCTGGACAAATGGGTTGAGACGAACAACCTGCTTTCAGATACTCAATATGGTTTCCGTAGGGGTAAGGGAACGAACGACTGTCTCGCGTTGCTTTCCACAGATATTCAGTTAGCTTTTGCTAAAAAAGAGCAAATGGCTTCTGTATTCTTGGATATAAAGGGGGCTTTTGATTCAGTATCTGTTGAAGTTCTTTCAGATAAACTCCACGCTTGTGGCTTTTCACCATTAATGAATAATTTGTTGTACAATTTGCTGTCAGAGAAACATATGAGCTTCTCTCATGGAACCTCTACAGCTTCACGATTTAGCTACATGGGTCTCCCCCAGGGATCATGTTTAAGCCCCCTTTTGTATAATTTTTATGTCAAAGACATTGATGGTTGTCTAAGTGACAACTGTACGTTGAGACAACTTGCAGATGACGGCGTAGTGTCTGTCACGGGACCCAATGGGGTCGATCTGCAAGGACCCTTACAGGATACCTTAGACCATTTGTCTACTTGGGCTCTAGAGCTAGGTATCGAATTCTCTACGGAGAAAACTGAGTTGGTAGTTTTTTCAAGGAAGCATAACCCAGCACAACCGAAGCTTCAAATTTGGGGTAAGCCGATAACTCATTCTATGTCATTTAAATATCTTGGGGTCTGGTTCGATTCAAAGTGCACCTGGAGATCCCATATTGAGTATGTGAAGCGAAAATGCCAGCCAAGGATCAACTTTCTCTGTACAATTACCGGAACCTGGTGGGGAGCGCATCCGCAAGATCTTCTAACGTTGTACCGCACAACGATTTTGTCGGTTATGGAATACGGTAGTTTTTGTTTTCAGTCAGCGGCTCGGTCGCACTTCATTAAACTGGAACGTATTCAGTATCGGTGTCTTCGTATCGCGTTAGGTTGCATGCACTCGACTCACACCATGAGTCTTGAAGTGCTGGCTGGCATGTTGCCACTCTCGGATCGGTTTTCAGAATTATCTCTCCGGCTCCTCACCAGGTGTGAAGTTATGAACCCTCAGGTAATCGAAAACTTTGAGAAGCTCCTTGAGTTCAATCCTCAAACTCGTTTCAAGACTTTGTACCATTTGTACATAACACAGGATGTCAGCCCTTCGCCGAATATTCCCAATCGTGTTTGCTTTTCCGACTTCGGCAGTTTGGTTCATTTTGATTTATCCATGAAGCAGGAGCTTCATGGAATCCCAGAGCATCATCGTCCTATGATTGCTCCTGTGATATTTGCTGCAAAGTTTGGCCAAGTTGATTCCACTAAATCGTTCTTCACTGACGGATCATTGATAGAGGAGTCAGCAGGCTTTGGTATATTTAATGAAATTTATAGCGCCAATCGTAAACTTCATGCTCCTTGTTCCGTATATGTCGCTGAATTAGCGGCAATACACTATACGCTAGAAATTGTTGCCTCACTAACACCGGATCAGTATTTCATTTTCACGGATAGTCTCAGTTCTATAGAGGCTATTCGCTCCTTGAGGCCGGTAAAGCACTCCTCATATTTTCTTATGAAAATACAGGAGCTTCTAAGTGCTTTATCTTCGCGTAATTTTATCATCACCTTTGTATGGGTCCCTTCTCATTGTTCAATTCCGGGCAATGAGAGAGCGGACTCGCTTGCAAAGGTGGGCGATATTTATGATCGACAAATCGCCTTTGATGAATTTTTTCCTATTTTTCGTCAACAGTCACTCGTCAGCTGGCAGTATAAATGGAGTAAAGGAGATTTGGGGCGATGGCAATATTCTATCATCCCAAAGGTGTCGAAGAAATCTTGGTTTGAGGGGATGGATGTGGGACGAGACTTCATTCGTGTCATGTCACGCCTCATGTCCAATCATTATTCTTTGAACGCTCATTTATTCCGTGTTGGACTGAGCGACAGCAATCTCTGTGAATGTGGGCAAGGTTACCAGGACGCAGATCACATTGTTTGGTCATGTGCTGAGCATCGTGGAGTCAGATCTGAGCTTTATGATTCCCTTAGGGCTCGAAGTTCGAGATATTTTGGCTGTACGTGATCTGGAGTTTATGAAACTCATTTATGTGTTTTTGATTAACATTAGCCTTAGATTGTAGTTAGTTTAACATGTATGTTTAGTATAAGTTTTTTTTTTTCTGTGTTCGTGTGTTTTTTTTTTCTCTTTCAAAAATGTTCGAATAAAAAGAAAACCAAAAATTGAATAGTTTTAAGTTTTTTGACAATCTAGAATATAAAATAAATGTGTTATGTAAACCATACTTTAAATTCCCATCCATCTCCCTATCCGTTAAATTGTAATTCCTATTAACCTCGAGACGGCCGCGAGTAATCGGCTCTATCCCCCTAACTTTAGATTTAAGATACATGATGTATACAAATGTGAAAACTTGGCTCTGTAAAGTTGATTCGATTGAGCCTGTACAAATAAATGATTATTAAAAAAAAAAAACCCCAGGCACAGTCAAATCAAGAGGCTTCGTCATCTGCTCTGCTTGGTCAACCAGGGGTTCACACTAACGTAC
Source organism: Aedes japonicus (assembly GCA_034211315.2). Classification (NCBI taxonomy): domain Eukaryota; kingdom Metazoa; phylum Arthropoda; class Insecta; order Diptera; family Culicidae; genus Aedes; species Aedes japonicus. The sequence goes on along the minus strand of JASCZW010000321.1, from coordinate 180,113 downwards.
GACTTCCCCAGATTAATCTTCCTGAGTTTGATAGCAGCTTTGAAAAATGGTTGCCGTTTCATGACACATTCAAAGCGTTAATCGATTCTTCACCGGAGCTTAGTGCTATTCAAAAATTCCACTACTTAAGAGCAGCTTTAAAGGGCGATGCATTGAAATTGATCGACTCTTACCCAATAAGTGAAGCTAACTACATGGTTGCGTGGACTGGTTTGGTATCGCGATTTTCAAATGGGTACCTTCTGAAGAAACGACATTTGAACGCTATGTTCGAATTCCCCAAAATACGGAAGGAGTCAGCGGCGGATATCCATGACGTCATTGACTGTTTTGAGCGGAACACTAAAATTCTGGACCAGTTAGGAGAGCATACAGGCGATTGGGGTGCAATGTTAACGCATTTGATGGTTTCAAAACTGGATGACGTTACGCAGAAGCATTGGGAGGAGCATGTATCAAATGTAACATGGAGTTTCTGATAAAACAAACAAGAGTATTGGATGCAGTCTTCGTAGATCAACATGTCTCTACTTCTTCTACGAGCCACGGCGGGACTAACACACGCCCTTCCAGATTCTCAGTGAACTCGGCAACGGAACGGAAAGTATCCAACTGTGTCTCATGTGGTGAACAGCATTACATCAGCCAATGCCCGTCATTCAGCCAACTCGCTGTGGACGAACGGTTACAACTAACCAATTCGAAACGTCTTTGTAGTAACTGTTTGGGTCGAAACCATATGGCACGTGATTGTTCATCCAAGTTTCGGTGCCGAACTTGTCCTAAAAAGCACCATACACTACTGCACCCAGGTTTTCCGGGCTCAGGTTTTGATACCAAATTCAATTCGGAAAACTCAACGGCACAAAGTACATTTGTTTCAACTAGCACCTCAACTTCGACCTCTTCGGAAGGTGATATAAACTCTGGTGATTCGGTTACCGGTTCTTTGACATCAATTTCAACAAATATGGCAGTTGGACAGCCTGGTACACACGTTTTTTACCCTTCTTACATCAATAGAAGGGTATTAAGATCGCTTGAAAACTCGACTTTTTATCCGAGGCCCACAGGGCCGAGTGTCATATACCATTCGACTCAGCTCGACGAACTGAGCACATGTCTGTGTGTTTGTATGTGTGTGTATGTGTGTGTGTGTGTATGTGTGTGTGCGTTACAAATAATGTCACATCGGTTTCTCAGCCATCTGTGAACCGATTTCAGTTCTGTTGACGGCAAATGGAAGCTACAACATTCCCATAGAACGCTATAGATTTTTTTTCATTCGGACATTTCGTTACGAAGATATGAACGAAATACTTGAAGGCCTATTATAATAGTAATCAAACAGTTTAGTCTCCGATTACATAATGAATAATTTGTTGTACAATTTGCTGTCAGAGAAACATATGAGCTTCTCTCATGGAACCTCTACAGCTTCACGATTTAGCTACATGGGTCTCCCCCAGGGATCATGTTTAAGCCCCCTTTTGTATAATTTTTATGTCAAAGACATTGACGGTTGTCTAAGTGACAACTGTACGTTGAGACAACTTGCAGATGACGGCGTAGTGTCTGTCACGGGACCCAATGGGGTCGATCTGCAAGGACCCTTACAGGATACCTTAGACCATTTGTCTACTTGGGCTCTAGAGCTAGGTATCGAATTCTCTACGGAGAAAACTGAGTTGGTAGTTTTTTCAAGGAAGCATAACCCAGCACAACCGAAGCTTCAAATTTGGGGTAAGCCGATAACTCATTCTATGTCATTTAAATATCTTGGGGTCTGGTTCGATTCAAAGTGCACCTGGAGATCCCATATTGAGTATGTGAAGCGAAAATGCCAGCCAAGGATCAACTTTCTCTGTACAATTACCGGAACCTGGTGGGGAGCGCATCCGCAAGATCTTCTAACGTTGTACCGCAAAACGATTTTGTCGGTTATGGAATACGGTAGTTTTTGTTTTCAGTCAGCGGCTCGGTCGCACTTCATTAAACTGGAACGTATTCAGTATCGGTGTCTTCGTATCGCGTTAGGTTGCATGCACTCGACTCACACCATGAGTCTTGAAGTGCTGGCTGGCATGTTGCCACTCTCGGATCGGTTTACAGAATTATCTCTCCGGCTCCTCACCAGGTGTGAAGTTATGAACCCTCAGGTAATCGAAAACTTTGAGAAGCTCCTTGAGTTCAATCCTCAAACTCGTTTCATGACTTTGTACCATTTGTACATAACACAGGATGTCAGCCCTTCGCCGAATATTCCCAATCGTGTTTGCTTTTCCGACTTCGGCAGTTTGGTTCATTTTGATTTATCCATGAAGCAGGAGCTTCATGGAATCCCAGAGCATCATCGTCCTATGATTGCTCCTGTGATATTTGCTGCAAAGTTTGGCCAAGTTGATTCCACTAAATCGTTCTTCACTGACGGATCATTGATAGAGGAGTCAGCAGGCTTTGGTATATTTAATGAAATTTATAGCGCCAATCGTAAACTTCATGCTCCTTGTTCCGTATATGTCGCTGAATTAGCGGCAATACACTATACGCTAGAAATTGTTGCCTCACTAACACCGGATCAGTATTTCATTTTCACGGATAGTCTCAGTTCTATAGAGGCTATTCGCTCCTTGAGGCCGGTAAAGCACTCCTCATATTTTCTTATGAAAATACAGGAGCTTCTAAGTGCTTTATCTTCGCGTAATTTTATCATCACCTTTGTATGGGTCCCTTCTCATTGTTCAATTCCGGGCAATGAGAGAGCGGACTCGCTTGCAAAGGTGGGCGATATTTATGATCGACAAATCGCCTTTGATGAATTTTTTCCTATTTTTCGTCAACAGTCACTCGTCAGCTGGCAGTATAAATGGAGTAAAGGAGATTTGGGGCGATGGCAATATTCTATCATCCCAAAGGTGTCGAAGAAATCTTGGTTTGAGGGGATGGATGTGGGACGAGACTTCATTCGTGTCATGTCACGCCTCATGTCCAATCATTATTCTTTGAACGCTCATTTATTCCGTGTTGGACTGAGCGACAGCAATCTCTGTGAATGTGGGCAAGGTTACCAGGACGCAGATCACATTGTTTGGTCATGTGCTGAGCATCGTGGAGTCAGATCTGAGCTTTATGATTCCCTTAGGGCTCGAAGTTCGAGATATTTTGGCTGTACGTGATCTGGAGTTTATGAAACTCATTTATGTGTTTTTGATTAACATTAGCCTTAGATTGTAGTTAGTTTAACATGTATGTTTAGTATAAGTTTTAAAGTACATTTGTTTCAACTAGCACCTCAACTTCGACCTCTTCGGAAGGTGATATAAACTCTGGTGATTCGGTTACCGGTTCTTTGACATCAATTTCAACAAATATGGCAGTTGGACAGCCTGGTACACACGTTTTTTTACCCTTCTTACATCAATAGAAGGGTATTAAGATCGCTTGAAAACTCGACTTTTTATCCGAGGCCCACAGGGCCGAGTGTCATATACCATTCGACTCAGCTCGACGAACTGAGCACATGTCTGTGTGTTTGTATGTGTGTGTGTATGTGTGTGTGTATGTGTGTGTGTGCGTTACAAATAATGTCACATCGGTTTCTCAGCCATCTGTGAACCGATTTCAGTTCTGTTGACGGCAAATGGAAGCTACAACATTCCCATAGAACGCTATAGATTTTTTTTCATTCGGACATTTCGTTACGAAGATATGAACGAAATACTTGAAGGCCTATTATAATAGTAATCAAACAGTTTAGTCTCCGATTACATACTGAGCTATTTGTGTACCGATTTTAGTTTTGTTGGTGCCAAATCAAAGCTATGATATCTTCAAATAACTGGTCAAAATTTCATTATGATTGGATCCTTCATGGAGATATGACCAAAACAATACCTGAGAGCACATAATTGTGAGATGACAATATACTCGTTGCAGTGCAAAACCGAACAAGACCAATCACATCAATCGATGCCGCTTGCATTCTATTGTATCGCATCTGGAGCGTTGTATAGCACATACAGCGGACTAGCCACACTATGCGACTGTATAGAATTAGAGCAGCATCGATTGGCTCGAGTGGTCTGGTTTTGAACTGCAACGAGTATATTCGAAAATTACACAAAGTCTCCATTTACTATTTTCAACGAATATGTACTTATTAAGCATCTTGAATCCATATCGATAATCAAAATTGACGCTTAGGATTGTCTAATAATTCATGCTATGGACTGATTATATGAAATTTCTAATATTTATGTAATTTCCCCTTCTATATAACTAACATACACAGGTCATTAAAGACTAATAATGGAAATATTTTAATTTTTGTTCAATTCTGAACAATACGTTCAGGATTGACAAAAAGTTCTATTTATCAACTGAATGTATGGCATATTGAATATTTCTGAATCTTCTTGGAATTTCTGATGAAAATATGTATCCAGTACAATATTGGCCACATTTGAGTTTGTAATTCTGGTGAAATGTAAGAAGGGTTCAGTCTCACCATCGGTGGATTAATGCGGGTTTTACTCATAATTAAGGACTACTGGGGAAGAATACACTTGGCAAGAGCGTTGTTGGATTCTGGTTCACAGGCGAATCGGATGTCGGAGAAGCTCTGTCAGTTACTCAAGTTATCACGTCGGGATAAACGAGTTGAGATTAGTGGCATTGGGCAAATGCGAAGGAGTATCGCTCATGAAGTGTCTGCTTTGATTTCGTCACGTACGCAGGACTTTGCTTTAACAATGGATTTTTTGGTTTTGGGGCATGTCACGGCTAACCATCCATCATCTTCACTTCCGTTTGCAAAATGGGTGCCACCACCCGGCATGGAGCTCGCTGACCCTCATTTCTTCGAGTCAGGGCCAATCGATCTTGTCATTGGGTCACAATACATCTATGATTTGCACTTACTTAACGGGGGCCGGATGCAGGTTCGTAGATTGAACAATACTTTACCTGTATTTGTCAAAACCGTATTCGGATGGGTTGCGGCTGGTGAATCCAAATGGTCAAGTTCGAATACGATGGTTTCCTGTCATGCGACGGTAGAACCACTAGACAAGGCGATTGAAAAATTTTGGGCCATTGAGGAGATGACACAAAAACCACTACATTCACAGGAGGAAAAGGATTGCGAGGAACATTTCCAATCGACGATCAATCGGGATAGGACTGGTCGTTACGTGGCACGATATCCGAAGCAAATGGGATTCTACAGGAAGATTGGTGGTTCTAGAAACATGGCTTTGCGCAGATTTTATCAATTGGAGAGACGATTGGATAGGGACACGAGTCTACGTCAACAGTACAACGAATTTCTACAAGAGTATATTGATTTGGGCCACATGCATCTTGTAGGAAGTTTGGAAGACACGCGAGATGAAAATCAAATAGTTTGTTACCTGCCTCACCATCCGGTGTTCAAGGAATCGAGTTCGACAACTAAGGTTCGAGTTGTTTTTGATGGCTCAGCGAAAACGACTTTAGGTTATTCTCTCAACGACGTGTTACTCACAGGACCGGTTATTCAAGAGGAGTTATTGAACCTCATGATCCGTTTTCGTAAGCATTACATTGCACTGGTAGCAGATGTGGCAAAAATGTAACGGCAAATTAAAATTCATCCAGAAGATGCTGTTCTTCAACGTGTTTTATGGCGATTCGATCCAACTGAGCCAATCAAGATCTACGAGCTACAGACTGTCACATACGGTTTGTCATCGTCATCATTCTTAGCGACACGTGTCCTGAAACAACTCGCAATAGAAACCGGAATTTGCAAACCGGAATTGAAAAATACATTAGGTAACAAGTGCAAAAGCCATAGATTCCGTCGCAGCTTCTTTTGTTCAACTAGATACTTCTAAATCATAATGATAATTGGACATATAAGACATAATAATTAAAAGTATATCCAACCTATTAGGAGAAATTATTAAAAAAAAAAAAAAAATTGTTAAAACATAAATCCCGAAAACACCAGTAATGATAAAAATGATAATGATGGTGATAAAAAAGATTGATAATGGTTATGAATAAACAATGTCCTTTATGATAATATATAGTCAAGGGATATTATAATATGAACTGAAAATTACATCTGTGCCGACTGCTGTTTTGTTGCAATTGTAGACAAACTTCCGCATCCATTATGAACCAGAAAATTTAGATACATTGTCTGCCATGAGAAAAAAAATTAATTTTAAATGTTAAATTATTTTATAATACCTGATGACCTGGTAGACCTGAAAGATATGAGAATTAAAAATTATGATATGATTTACCGGTCGCACCCCCTCACTTCGCTATTGTCGGATTGACAACATTGCCCAGGCTACGCCAACCAGCGTCTCCATGTTTCAGCTGGCAGTCTCTTGTGATCATATGACTCGTGGAGGCGTGAGGTAGGAACTTGTGAGGACCAGAGGTCGGTCGCACCCTCCTTCGAAGTTGTCAACTCACCATTTTAAGCCCGGTGTTATTAATGACAGGATAGAATGAAAAACTCGATTTGTTTACATTTGCTACATACGTCCTTTTAAAAAGTTATGCTTGAATTATATTTTACAATTTAAGTGCAATGTTCGTGATTTATGCTGAAATTTAATGATACCATTATTAATAGACACCAACGCGGACCTCGCGGTTGTATCCCTGATATAACCCATCTCTATTTTTTTTTTCCATAAGCTTCTCATTTTGTTACAACTTTTTGAGAGCTCCTATTTGTTCCACCTTTCTTGGTGAATGTAACCATGTGGAACAAATATGTGTTGAGGTTAAGAGAACTGTGGAAAGAAGGGCTCGTTAAAAGAAAATAATAAACTTGGACGCTAGTACGCTACGGACAAGAATTTAATTGACATTTCTCTACATTGATGATGTTAAGCAGTGTTGCCTGAAGGGCTTTTGTTCAGTCGTTGCATGACGAGCCGGGGGGTTCAGCACTCCTCCTCAAAGTTGAATAGCTTGATACCGATCGCCTCCCGTAGTTGTCGTAGTCTCACAGCTTGTAAGGGCTTCGTTAGAAAATCAGCTTCCATGTTCTCGGTCGGGCAATACAGCAGCTGTACGATGCCGCCTCGGACCATATCTTTCACGAAGTTGTACTTCGTATCGATATGCTTCGCCTTGCGTTCGGATCGGTCTCCTCTAGTCAACGCTATGCAGTTCTGGTTGTCCCCATTAACCAAGATCGAAAAAACCAGGTGCTGACTCCCGTCGAACATCAATTTCTAGATCCACTTTATTTCTTGTAGACACTCCGCAAGAGCCACCTATTCAACCTCGATGCTAGATAATGCCACGCACTTCTGCATGTGGCAACCCAATCCGATGGGTCCTCCGCCGAACTTGAACAAGTACCTACCCAGAGTTTGATTTGCGGTCACTGGTGTCACCTGCCTAGTCAGCATCCACAAAATACTCAAGCTTCAGTCCGACACTGTGTCCAATGTACCTTTAAGGTAACGCTGTATGCGCTGGGCCTCGTTCTAATCTGCTTCGGATGGTTTCTTCCCTCTTCTCCACAGAATCGACGTAGCAATTGAAATATCAGGTATGTTGGTAACGGTGGCGTATAACAAAGCCCCAACTAGACTGATAAGCTTCCGGTGTATCCAATCTTCTACTACTCCCCTCCTTTTGTTTTGGGAAGCCGGGATCCATTGGGTATTTGAACGGCTTTGCGTTCAGCATGCCGAATCAGGCACAGGGTCACCTACGATATCAGTGCTCCACATTCCGCGAAGCCAGTCGTTGTAGTGCCAAAAACCTCTTGGCCAGCGGTCATCTTCGTCGTCCCAGCCAAAGAAATCGCCTTCCGAGTTTGTGTCATCCATGTCATGAGGTACGTCTAGCTCCACCGATTCATCGGCAGATCAGTCGACGTCATCGCTGCCATTCGAATTTTTCTCCAGCTGTTGATAACCGAGAAGGTGATTTTTTGATCCATCCCCAAGCTCCAGAAAACGAACATCCCGGCTGATTCGAATTTTTCCAGTCCGTGTATTTAGTATCCTATATGCTTTATGCCTAGCCGAGTAGCCGAAGAAACTAATTTACACGGCCTTGACGTCTAGTTTATTTCGCTTCACCGATGGAATCAACACATATACAACGCATCCGAACAATTGCAGGTCATTAAAATTCGGTTTCCTGCCAAACCAAATTTCGTACGGGTAGGCCAACAATCAAAAAGCAACTAGCGATTTGAAATTGGTTCACTGTTGTAGAACTCCTTGGTCCGAAGTACACCTTGAAGCCAGCACCTTGCTGTACATATCTGCGCCTTTGTTTTGAATTGTTGTGTTATTTTGACAGAATATTTGAGAGTGTGTTCGTGTGAGTTCATTATTAGGGGCGCACTATTAAGCTTGGGACCGATGTGCTAGTACTGACTGAGGCAAGAAAAATTTGAAGAAAAAAAATCGTATTTGTATGGGACCTACTGGTCTTATAGTTAGTCTATGGTACGACCAACAGCACCGGATGGCAAACGGTTCTGCAGATAGCAAGCGGTGTTTGTTGCTTCCGCCAAATAACGTTTGTACATAACTGCATCCAGGACCATACACCGGCTCATCTCGCTTAGCGACCGGTACTTCCGCTCCGAAACCCCGTTCTGTTAGGGCGAGTATGCCGCAGTGTATTCCGCCTTTATCCATTCGTCAGCGTAGAACTTACGTAGCGCCTTGCTGGAATACTCTCCGCCCTGATCGGAACGGATGATTTTCGGTTTTCGGTCGAACTGGTTTTCTACCAATCTTACGAACTGACGAATTCGATCTTCAACTTCCGATTTCTTCTTCAGGAAATAGACGTGAGTGTAACGGCTATCACCGCCTTTAACCTTCTTGACCAGCTCCAGGTGTTTTTCGAAACCGTCACAGGCAGCACGCACGACTTCCATCGGCATTTCGTCCCAAATTCGTTTGATTACAGTATTGAATTGGTTTATATTTGACGCCCTGAAGTCATTTACCTTCGCCAACATGTATGACCATACGAAACAATCCAAGAGATTAAGATCTGGTGAACTGGGACGCTATTCATTCTTGTCCAAAAAGTCGGTCAAATTTTCTCGGCACCAGCCCTGAACGAGATTTGCAGTTTGCGATGGCGCTCCGTCCTGCTGAAACACATAGTGATCATCTCCTGAAACTCCGTGAACTTTACGTTTCTTGAAAGCTTGGAATCCTAGGTCATTTTGCAGTATATTGTACATTGATGATTGCGAAACATTCAGATCTGCGGCCATTTTACGTACAGAGTGCTGTGATTTTCGTATAATCCGTTCTCTGACCACTTTAAAAACTCGTGCAGTCCGCACCGTACGAGTACGACCGGATCTCTTCCGGTCATCCAACGAGCAGGTGTTACGGTACCTTCGGATGGTTCGGTACACAAAATCCCGCTTTACTCCGAGGGTTTTTCAAAGTTCTGAAAATAGCTCCCGGGATCTCACCCAGAGCTCGAAAAAATTGACACCCGTCGTGAACGATGAGTAAAAAAAATATTCAGTGTGTACAATTTTCGCTCTCTCCATTTCGTTCTATCAGTCACGCAATATATTCGTGTTTCCTTATTCTGCTGTGCTCAGTCATTCCTTTGTCCTTGTGTTCCACACAACTCATTCACACAACAGCAAAGCACACGGCTATTCAAGCCTCAAGAGATTTTGATTGCTTGAATGAATGTTCTGGTAACCAGGCATTCATTTTCGCATTCGTGAGTAATTTTTTCTGCCACAGTATTTCACATATTCCCGAACATGGCTGAAGGCTAAGGAAGCCAAAAGGCGGAGCAATGGCCGAAATCGCTACAGAGTGTGTGGGGCATTTGTTAGAGAAAAGGCATTTGCAGGATCGATTAGAGAAGTTTTGGTTTTTTCCACTTCATTGATTCTCCAAATGAATGACTGTTCTTTCGTCTTCACGGTAGAACGTTGAAATTGAATTAGTTGTTTGCGCTTACGTACATTCACTGCTTTCTGGAACGAATGAATGATCAAAGTAAAGCAACACAAAACAAGTTGACTCATCTTGCACAAGAGATTCATGCAGGCAAATTTGTGTTTACTTCATGTTCGCTAGGAATAGTTTGTGATGACTAATATTTTGACTCAGTTAGGGTGCAATTTGAGAATTGAATATGAAATTTTTAAGCCTCAGCACGAAACTCCTTCATCGCTGGTATAATATAAACACCGAATGAAAACAATCGGACATAACCTAAAAGCGTTTGTATAAACATAGCGCAAAACTACACCAACACATACGTGAAGCATGTAGAGTAGTTGCACGACACCAATGCAAGAAAAAAGTGTATCAGAATATATTTGACACGGTGTAGATGCAATGAAACGTAAAAAAATCATTTTCCAGGTTTGATTTGCTGGACCGTTTGGCCGTTAAAGGTAGGTAATTAAATATTAAATCGTTTATTTGCTAGGCTCAGGTGTGTATAACACTTTGCGGAGCCGATGTTCAATATTGTAATTAACATTGTTTTAATTTTTCGATTTTAGTAAAAGTGGGGCGCCAATTACTCGTGGCTAGCTCCAGGTTAATGGGTCACATTATTGTTTGGAAGGGGCAAGGTAGGTAGCTTATTTCAGGTATCAGTTGCTGCTCATAGTTGCGACATCTAGCAAATCGTTGGTCGCTGTAGTCCGTTTCAGGAACTAAGCCGCAGATGGGTGACCACAGCGTACTGGGCAGGTAAAAGTAGCACGGAAATAAAGGGATAATATAACTGGGACACAATGGCAGGGAATTTACTTGAGTGGAAGGAAGGGAGGTGTTGACGTTACACTTTTGGGTACGACAAACAAAGGAATTCGTAAATCGCTTGCATGTAGGGAAGATCACGCATTCTCAACACATCTCTTACCTCGCGGAAGGGTTGCCTCCCTCGGGCCACTAGGGCATTGGCGGAACTAGACAATTAGTCTGGAGGGGGCCTGTCCGAAGGATTTTTTTTTCGTTTATAGGAATATTGGAAAGAGCGACGAAAGTAGCGTAATTGTTGGGGACAGGTTATTTTAATTGATAAATCAAAACAGGTTTAATCGAATTATTAGGTCTATTCTGCGCCTCGGTGAGTCGAGATGCCTTAAAAGAATCGAGTGTGGTGAATATATACCGCGCATTATTCCGTGTGGATCAAATAAAGAATGAACTCACACGAGGTCACTGTAGTCACCCTACTCGATTCTGTTGTGTAGTCTCAACTCATCCGAGGCGGAGAATAGACCTGAATCTATATAGAGTCAAGTTTGAACTAAAAATCTTAAAAATTCAATGAACAACATTAAGTCAATGAACATTTTAAATTTATATCAGAATTTAGATTGGTTTGGATAACGCATTTTAAGTCTTTAAAATTGTGTCGGTCGATACTGATTCCATCACAACTCCGTTCTCAATGCTTAAATTAGCCAGATTTGAAAATCGGTTCAGCGTTATGCATTGGCGTAACTACTGGGGGTGCCTAGGGGGCCAGGCCCCCTCCAGAATTCTGTAGGCCTCCCCACCCAGGATTTTTCGCTAATATATTTCTAATTTGAAATGAAACACTAATCTCTACAGAATTGTAGGGTTTTTCCCAGTTTAATTTTTTTTTTATAGTTTGCTCCCTTCAGAAATAGAAATAAAATGAACGAGTAACTATTTCTGAAGAGTAAAGTGCGCATACCCTTTTCCTCACACTCTTCAATTACCCCAGGGTGCCTTAAAGCATGAAAAGTTGGTACATATATCAAGAAAACCATTGTTAACGACAATAAGATCCATGAGAACTCCGATATATCAACATTATATCACTTCGCTCGAGAGTTTGCGTATGTTAAAATTGGAAATATCTTCCCAACATCATGGTATCCCAGTAGTGAACAGCAATTTTTGCTAGAGCCAAAGATGTGAAAAGAAAGTATCGATAGGTCCGAGAGAGCTCGGAAGGTTATGAAATAGAATAGAAGTAGTTTGAATTTGAGCGTAGGGCTTTTGTGAAGCAGTATTTCGAAGCAAACGCACACACTTTTGCCACATCTCCCCATGCGGGGTCGGTCAAGGCAGAAACGGATCCGCTGCATTGAGTGGCAAAAATGTATGCGCTTGATCATGCTTAGGGAACGTCCATTAATTACGTCACGCAAAAAATGACTATTTTTAAACCCCCCTCCCCCCCTTATCACGTTCTTTGTATGGGCCTTCAAATCTTTTTGTATGGATCGTCACGTTTTCACAAACCCCCCCTCCCCCCTTACTACGTGACATAATTAATGGACCTTCCCTTAGATACCTTCAAAGGCACAGAATGGTTCTAACGATGTGAAATCCCTATTTTTACACTCCCTAAAGAACACATGTGATGGAAACCAATTTCCAATTTGAGGTTTTTGAAAACACAACTTCTCTTTTTTACCAGTAATGTTTTGTTTTGTCGTTGTTTACTAAACAACCTCTGAGAGAAACCCAGTAAGGTGTTGTATGCTGATCCTCTTAACAGCATATTTTGACGGAAACCCCATCATTGAATAAATACTACTACTAATTATATTCTGTTATAATAGGTTTGCTTCAAAATACTGCTTAACAAAAGCCCTACGCCTTAGACTTAAATAATTCTGAATTCTAATAATTCAATTTCATTAATATTAAAACCCCAAAACTCATAACTAAAACAATAGTGACAGTGAAAAGTAGAGCCTGTTAAGTTGAAACATAAGATATGAAACACTTTTCTATGTACGTATTTTATTTTAATTATTCAAGTAGGTTCAACAATAATGAGGTCTTTTTAACGGCGCCTTTTAGAATTCACGATATTATTTTCTCTCGTACGAACAATTTAGTAGAGTATAGACTTCCCAGGTTGATTAAAAGCTGATACTTCTCAGTCATGTTTTTATGCGTCTCATGGCTGAGAATCTCCACTCGCATCCATCTGAGCTTATGGGAATGGAAGTTAACACCTGGAGCAACCAATAGTTAAATTTGGAGTAATTAATCAACTTTAAATTCCGCTCGCAAGGTTTCCCAAGTTATATTTAACTTTTTATGGCGCAAAAATTTCGAACGAAAGTTGCTTAAGCTGGCTGGTTTTGTTGTTTTATATTTAGAGCATCTGAATAATGGTCTATAAACTCCTGCCAATTTGCCTTATCTAAACGCCATAACGAGTCAATTGACTCAGCAAACGGCATGTTTTTGATCATCTTCTCCAGATGTCCTACAATATTATCGATTACCTATTAAATAAACAAAAACCCGCATTAATCCACCGATGGTGAGACTGAACCCTTCTTACATTTCATCAGAATTACGAACTCAAATGTGGCCAATATTGTACTGGATACATATTTTCATCAGAAATTCCAGGAAGATCCAAGAATATTCGATATGTCATACATTCAGTTTTTAGAATGAACTATTTGTCAATCCTGGACGGATTGTTCATCGATGTGATTAAAATATTACCATTATTAACCTTTAATGACCTGTTTATGTTATTTATATAGAAGGGGAAATTACATGAATATTAGAAATTTCATACAATTAGTCCATAGAATGCATTATTAGACAATCCTAAGTGTCAATTATGATTATCGATATGGATTCAAGATGCTTAATAAGTACATATTCGTTGAAAATAGTAAATGGAGACTTTGTGTAATTTTCGAATATACTCGTTGCAGTTCAAAACCAGACCACTCGAGCCAATCGATGCTGCTCTAATTCTATACAGTCACATAGTGTGGCTAGTCCGCTGTATGTGCTATACAACGCTCCAGATGCGACACAATAGAATGCAAGCGGCATCGATTGGTGTGATTGGTCTTGTTCGGTTTTGCACTGCAACGAGTATATTGTCATCTCACAATTATGTGCTCTCAGGTATTGTTTTGGTCATATCTCCATGAAGGATTATGCAATCATAATGAAATTTTGACCAGTTATTTGGAGATATCATAGCTTTGATTTGGCACCAACAAAACTAAAATCGGTACACAAATAGCTCAGTATGTAACCGGAGACTAAACTGTTTGATTACTATTATAATAGGCCTTTAAGTACTGTTTCGTTCATATCTTCGTAACGAAATGTCCGAATGAAAAAAAAATCAATAGCGTTCTATGGGAATGTTGTAGCTTCCATTTGCTGTCAACAGAACTGAAATCGGTTCACAGATGCCTGAGAAACCGATGTGACATTATTTGTAACGCACACACACACATACACACACACACACACACACACACACACACACACACACACACACACACACACACACACACACATACACACAGACATGTGCTCAGTTCGTCGAGCTGAGTCGAAAGGTATATGAAACTCGGCCCTGTGGGCCTCGGATAAAAAGTCGAGTTTTCAAGCGATCTTAATACCCTTCTATTGATGTAAGAAGGGTAAAAAGACACAAAATATCTGAACTGCCGGTAATCGCAAGTAGTCCCTTCTGAATTTTTATCAGTTTTTAGTTAGCATCATGAATCAGTTTATATATTAGAGGGATTCCATCCAGAATGTGCCGGAAATCCCAAAAATCATACCCGATCATCATTGATTTGGATGAAACTTGGCACATGAGTTCGGTACGTTGGAAAAAAAAAATTCCACTGGTGTTAAGATAATTTGGGTTCAAGAGTAACTTTTGAGATGGGCGTATGTGTTTTTTCCAACATTTTACTTGAAAAATCGTAGTTCAAAAACCATTACATTTAGAGAAAAACTTTATACAAGGGAATTGTAGGGAACTAAAAAGCCTTTCTTAAAAAAATATACACAGAAAAAAAATTTTTTTTTTCATCAAGAAAAATCAAAAATAATTACTAAAAATAAAATATCTAAAAAAACTTATTTTTAATATTTTTTTAATTTGTTGTATGGAAATTTGAGGAAAAAAGACACGTTTTAAAAAAAACTCTAGGATGGACGCTCTTATAATAAAAAAGTTTTTCAAATAGCGAACTTTGGTGTATATTTCAAATTTTGATTATTCATTCTTATAAATAAATTTTGATGTTACAATATGGTTTTGGAGATCATTACAAACAATAATGATAATAATGATAAACCACGTAAACGCAACCGTTTTCAAGATATTTCTGATTTTCTTTCAATAAAATTTCAAAACCTCAAAAAATACGCCCTTTTCATAAATTACTCGTGATATTAAAACAACAATAGCTAACGATTGTTTCTCTTGTGTTTTTAGCCTTTTTAAAACACATATATGTGCCTCTTACTTACTCTTAACAGCTCGTCGATTGAAAAAGCTTCACTTAAAGTTATAAGACAAAAATAATGAATTATGGTTGGATTTATATTTATATATACCATTTATTAGTCTCGGTCATTGATAATATTACATAAACATTATATAAACTATTGATTGCTTTTATATATATTATGAATCCTGCCTTCTTCGTCATTCGAAAACAGTTTTACAAAAACTTCGTTTTCTGAAATTGGAACGAATGAGTGGTACTTTTGTGTACCTGCAATCGTTTTAGTCTGTCGGTAAATTTCATTCCATTCTGCTACCCCCTGTTCATACTCTTCATGTGATACATAACAAAACGACATTTTTGTTAAACAATCATCACTTTTTTGGTTCGCCCATTCGAATAACTCTAATGCACTTTTTATAGGGTGTTCATGTTGTACAGCAAGGCTTGCATATCTTGCCATTCGTTTTAATGTACCACCAATTGCATCGCAAGGTCCCTTACCGTGGGATGTTGCGAAAAAATGCCATTTAGCATCAATATTGTATTTCTTATTAAACTTACAAAGGCTTGCATAGTTCTTCCTATTTTTATATTGGGATGCTGCCCCGTCAGACATAAACGTAGCTTTCTTTACTTTAATTTTTGTTTGCAAAAAGCTTATTAGTTTTGAAATAAACACCTGCACCGCAATCGTATCATGTTTCAACACTTCTGAGATAACAATGAAACTGATATTTTTAAGTATTCCAGATTCCGTGTAATAAATGACAAAAGGGTGAATAGTGGCTTGCTCATTACTCCAATAACTACTTTGAACAGCATCTTGAAAAACGAATGAATAATTTTCAGAAAAATCACAAATTATTATTACTTCGCCGTCTTTAAGACAACTTTTATAATCTCTCAAGAAACTAGACTGCTGAGATTTGACAAAATCGTGGGATACTAATTGTTCCAACTTTTCACAAAAATAAGCAATAAATTTATCAATTGGTTTAACAAGTGTCTCTAAACTACATCTATCAGTTGAAATCCATTGCTCAAAAGATATTTCAACTAAACCACGTTTTTCTAATTTGTCTGTTAAACTACTCTCAAAATCTGAAAAGCCTGGACATCGTTCGCATTCACGGAGGTAACATTTTTTAGTTCTAGTTGATGAGCTACATAATATTTCTTCAAAACACAATTTATAATCATTCTCGAATGAATATTTTCTAAGACCATGAAGCATCAAGTTAATGTTCTCATGAATGGTGCAAACACAAATGTTATGAGAACCTGTGCTGCCAAGTAATTTGCAATGCTTTGGTCTTAGTGCTGCAAAAGAGCTAAACCCAACAGCATTTTGATGCATCTCTTGAAATTTAATGAAAGCTTCTCTTAATGAACAAACTAAAAGGCGCTTTTGAATATGAACCCTCTTACCTTCACTCCTCACTGAAACGTAGTCGTTCATACCAGGGGTTGCTCGTGTAATCTCATCTCTGTCGTAAAATTGCAAAATTTGGTTTTTTATTTCCGGGTTCAGACCGTGTCCCAGCTTTTCGTTAGGGGCAGCTAAAACACCTTCGTGCTTTGCAAGGAATTTAGCTTGTGATACGATGTACTTGTTTGTTATTCCAATCCATTGTTATTCATCTGTCCATTTCACACTTGTCGCCCCTGCGACATCTATCTCGCTGTTACTTTCATCGCTTTAGCAAATTCGCTCCCTTCATTCTCTGAGCGGCCCGACCGATACAGCCATAAAACAATTATAAATATATTGATTGCAATATTAAAACAATAGTGCTATTTATCTTGTTCTTTTCAAATGAGTCTTCTTATCATCCTGATATCAAAAGAAAAGAGGACATTAGAGTAATGTGAACGTTATAATATGAAGATCTTGGAAAATTTATCATTTCTGGTGGAAATCTCGATTAACTTAAGAAAAGAGCGAATTTTCTTATGTTTTTTCATTCTATTGAAATAAAATCCGAAAAATCTCGAAAACGGTTGCGTTCAGGTGATTTATCATTACCATCATTATTGTTTTAAATGATCTCCAAAATCATATTGTATAATTAATTTTCATTTATAATAATGAATAACCAAAATTTGAAATATGCACCAAAGTTCGCTCTTCGGAAAACTTTTTTATTATAAGAGCGTCCATCCTAGAGTTTTTTTCAACACGTGTCTTTTTTTCTCAAATTTCCACAAAACAAATTTGAAAAATATTAAAAATATGTTTTTTTTTATATTTGATTTTTAGTATTTATTTTCGATTTTTCTTTATGAAAAAAAAATTTTTTTTTCAGTGTACATTTTTTTTACAAAGCCTTTTTAGTTCTCTACAACTCCCCCATATAAAGTTTCTCTCTAAATGTAATGGTTTTTGAACTACGATTTTTCAAGTAAAATGTTGGAAAAAAAACATACACCCATCTCAAAAGTTACTCTTGAATCCAAATAATCTTAACACCAGTGGATTTTTTTTTTCAACATACCGAAGACGTGTACCAAGTTTCATCAAAATCGAAGATAGTTGAGTTTGGTGACCGACCGATTTGGCGTGGAATCAGTCATTAGTCTTATTCTATTATTCTCCTAGTGTACGCTTGACTCATCACTGTTCCTCCATTGATTATGATCTCTCCATGAAGCAGGCTATTCAAGGAGCTCCAGATTAACTTCAACCTATTTTAATTCCCCATATTTTTATTGAAAAGTACCAACATGTCAATAGAAGAGTTTTTACTGATGGGTCCCGCATTGATGGATCCACTGGTTTCGGTGTTTCCAATGAATACTCATCTGCCTTCCGGAAACTTCAGGAACCTTGTTCCGTATATGTTGCTGAGCTGGCAGCAACAGCTGGAGATTGTTTCCGACATGCCCATAGACCATTATTTCATCTTCTCGGATAGTCTCAGTTCTATTGAGGCCCTCTGGTCGATGAAAACAGTGAGGCACTCATCTTACTTTCTTTCAAAAATAAGGGAGCAGATGTGTGTGTTGGTCGAAAGATCATGTAAAATTACCTTTGTATGGGTCCCCTCACATTGCTCAATTTTAGGCAATGAGAAGGCGGACTCTCTAGCAAAAGTGGGCGAGCGCACAAGAAGGCGAAATTTTCGAAATAAGAATTTCACATGATGATTTTTTCCCATTAGTTTGTTAATTATCGTTAATGAATAAACTTCTATCTCCATATTTTGCTTATCGACATTCGTGAGTTTCGAAGCTTTTAATCAACCTGGGGAGTCTATAATCTACTAAATTGTTCGTACGAGAGAAAATAATATCGTGAATTCTAAAAGGCGCCGTTAAAAAGACCTCATTATTGTTGAACCTACTTGAATAATTAAAATAAAATACGTACATAGAAAAGTGTTTCATATCTTATGTTTCAACTTAACAGGCTCTACTTTTCACTGTCACTATTGTTTTAGTTATGAGTTTTGGGGTTTTAATATTAATGAAATTGAATTATTAGAATTCAGAATTATTTAAGTCTAAGGCGTAGGGCTTTTGTTAAGCAGTATTTTGAAGCAAACCTATTATAACAGAATATAATTAGTAGTAGTATTTATTCAATGATGGGGTTTCCGTCAAAATATGCTGTTAAGAGGATCAGCATACAACACCTTACTGGGTTTCTCTCAGAGGTTGTTTAGTAAACAACGACAAAAAAAAACATTACTGGTAAAAAAGAGAAGTTGTGTTTTCAAAAACCTCAAATTGGAAATTGGTTTCCATCACATGTGTTCTTTAGGGAGTGTAAAAATAGAGATTTCACATCGTTAAAACCATTCTGTGCCTTTGAAGGTATCTAAGCATGATCAAGCGCATACATTTTTGCCACTCAATGCAGCGGATCCGTTTCTGCCTTGACCGACCCCGCATGGGGATATGTGGCAAAAGTGTGTGCGTTTGCTTCGAAATACTGCTTCACAAAAGCCCTACGCTCAAATTCAAACTACTTCTATTCTATTTCATAACCTTCCGAGCTCTCTCGGACCTATCGATACTTTCTCTTTACATCTTTGGCTCTAGCAAAAATTGCTGTTCGCTACTGGGATACCATGATGTTGGGAAGATATTTCCAATTTTAACATACGCAAACTCTCGAGCGAAGTGATATAATGTTGATATATCGGAGTTCTCATGGATCTTATTGTCGTTAACAATGGTTTTCTTGATATATGTACCAACTTTTCATGCTTTAAGGCACCCTGGGGTAAGTGAAAAGTGTAAGGAAAAGGGTATGCGCACTTTACTCTTCAGAAATAGTTACTCGTTCATTTTATTTCTATTTCTGAAGGGAGCAAAGTATAAAAAAATTAAACTGGGAAAAAACCCTACAATTCCGTAGAGATTAGTGTTTCATTTCAAATTAGAAATATATTAGCGAAAAATCCTGTGGGGGAGAATTCTGGCACCCCCAGTAGTTACGCCAATGCACTAGGGTATGCAATAGTCGTGCTCTGTAGGCATCATTATCCGGGCAATGCCAAACTGCGTGAGCGATGTCATCATAACCGGTTCCGCACCTACATAATTTGCTATAGACGAGGTGAGATGTCTGTAGAAAATGCGTCTGTAGTGGTTGGACATAAGCCTTGACATCACACGAATGAAACCGCGACATACATCCAGACCTCGATCTCGACGAAACATTTAGAATAATGGAATGTAACCACCGCCCAAGAGAATTACTTGTCCAATCGTTTTGCCAACTTTGAAGAGAACTCTGACGTACTAATGGAAAAAATTCATCATGTGAAATTCTTCTTTCAAATATCTCACCTTTGCTAGAGAGTCCGCCTTCTCATTGCCTGGGATTGAGCAATGTGAGGGGACCCATACAAAAGTAATCTTAAATGATCTTTCGACCAACGTACACATCTGCTCTATTATTTTTGAAAAAAGTAAGATGAGTGCCTCACTGTTTTCATCGACTGCATGGCCTCAATGGAACTGAGACTATCTGAGAAAATGAAATGATGGTCTATGGGCATGTCGGAAACTATCCCCAATGCGAAATTGATTGCCGCCAGCTCAGCAACATATACGGAACAAGGTTCCTGAAGTTTCTGGAAGGTGGATGAGTTTTCATTGTAAACACCGAAACCAGTGGATCCATGAAGGTGCGACTTATCAGTAAAAATTCGTCTATTGCAATTGACATGTTGGTACTTTTCAATAAAAATATGGCGAATTAAAATAGGTCGAAATTGAATAGTCTGTTTCATGGAGAGATCATAGGCAATGGTGGAACTGTGTTAAGGGAAGAGTACACTAGTAGAATTATAGCTTGGAAAACTAATATCGGATGACATATAGTTAATATAGATTCGCAAGAATCTAGACTGAATACTCAATTCGAGCATTTCTTCGAAGTTTTCAATCACAGGGTTGTTACTGATTCCACACTTGATCAGT
Source organism: Aedes japonicus (assembly GCA_034211315.2). NCBI lineage: Eukaryota > Metazoa > Arthropoda > Insecta > Diptera > Culicidae > Aedes > Aedes japonicus. The sequence continues at coordinate 159,418 of JASCZW010000321.1, read as the reverse complement.
ATTCTAGATGAGAGCTCCCAGAAGCGGTTCTGTAAGGGTTTTACTCCTGCCAGAACCTCCAGGCTCATAACGGGTGGCAATTAAAATTTTGGAATTTTTCCGAGGCCTCTATGCTCAACAACAAACGAGCTCAGAGAGAAATAAGAGTGTGTATGCGTTAGCTCTTTCTCTCCTCTTTCTGCTAGTATTTTCTGTTTTGTTTATGCTTGCTCAGTTTTGCTCAAAATGCCGTCGAAACAAGAAGTATTTCGCGAGCGTGTTGTACAGTTCTACGAACTGCACAGAAATCTCGGCAAAACGTATACGGTACAACATTTTAAAAGCGAAAATGTTGCGACTTCGACTGTTTACCATATCCTAAGATCCCCAACCACTGCTCGCAAGCAAGGTAGTGGAAGACCAGCCAAAATTATGGACGCAAAAGGACTTCGTTCTCTTTCTCGTGCCTTCAACAACAAGGATTCACTGAGCCAACGGGATGCCGCAAAAAAGTTCAACTGTTCTCACCAGTACATCTGCAAAACATTGAAAAGAGTAGGAATAAAGTGCCGAAAGAAGACACGAGCCCCGGAATATACTGATGCACAGATTTCAACGCTGAAATCCCAATGCCGCTGGTTGATTAAAAATTATTCCGGAAAAAGTTTTGTTTTGGACGACGAAAGCTACTTCCCTCTTTCGAAGATGCAGATTCCCGGAACCGATCGATACTATTCAACGGATAGTTCTACTACACCTCCGAACATAAAATATTAGTTTAAACATAAGTTTGAACAGAAAGTGATGCTGTACATTGCCATTTACGAAAAAGGCATTTCTAAGCCATGGTTCAAGCCCTCTGGTTTGGCAATCAATCAAGATGTGTACCAGAACGAATGTTTGAAGAAAATTTTGATCCCGTTTCTACAAAAACATCATGCTGATGGACAATACGTGTTTTGGCCGGATAAAGCGTCATCGCATTACGCCATAAAAACACAATCGTTCCTGAATACCCATTCGATCCCATTTGTACCCAAAAACCACAACCCGACAAATCTGCCTCAGTGTCGCCCAATCGCAGATTTCTTCGGGGTTTTGAGTTCCTTGGTGTACAAAAATAACTGGAGAGCCACGAATTGCAAACAGTTGACTGGTAAAATCAAGAGATGCATTCGCAAAGTTGACATGGAGGCCGTACAAAGCTCCTGTTCCGACATCAAACGGAAGCATCGCCGAACATCCGATTACGGACCGTTTTCAAATGTTCACTATTTTTTTTTCAACAATGGACAATGTATCTTTTATTTGAATAAATCAGATCTTCTTCAACTATGTTTGTCTTTTTTTGACAGCTTGAGAAAGAAATTCCAAAATTTTAGTTGCCACCCGTTATTATGTATTCAACGCATAATACAGCCAAGGACAATATGTCTTAGCGTGCATCTATTTTCCAAGCAGTAATCAATATCTTTAACATAAAAATTATAAATTAAGAGACTTAAACATGAGCCTTGGGGTAAGCCTATGTAGCTAATTCAAGAAGCTGTCAGTTGGCCTAGAATGAAGGTCCTTTGTTTTTCTGACAGTAAATTATACAAAAAAATATTCTGGACAATCCTTTTTAGCGAAGTTGAATATACACTGCATGGAGTGTTCTTCATTCTCATTACAGGATGAGCGGTTTCGCATGTAACGAGCCTTTCTCCAAAGCATTGTCATCGAGGTTTCCCTAGATAGTCCCTCTACAAACGAATGCCAATAATTGCGTTTCTTTGCTTTGAGTATGTTTTTAAGCTTTTTTTCAAGCTTGAGGTACTTATCAAATAGCTCACATGTTTCATGTCTACGCTAATCTTTAAACGCATCGGATTTCTCAAGATTCAACTTAGTGCATTCGTCATCTCATCCAGGGGTGACGGGTCTTCTTTTGAGGGATGCACTTGGAACACGTCGTTTCTGAGCTTCTAATGCACTTTTGTACATCAGTTCGGAAAGGAAACGATCCTCTTCTAATGGTGGAAGAGGATCGGTAGAATCAATACCAAGGGTTACCGCCGATGCAAAATGTTGCCAATCAATATGCCTCGTGAGGTCATAAGCAACATGGATTGACTGGTATGTTTTTTGACAACCATTCTTTGATTGAGATAATAATTGGTAAGTGATCACTACCATGGGGATCATTAATTACCTTCCACAGACAATCTAATGATAGTGAATTAGAGCACAAAGATATGTCAAGTCGACTCTCCCTGGTGGTTTTGGTATTCGTGTCGCTTCCCCAGTGTCCAAGATGGTCAAGTTGAAATCGTCGCATAAGTCATAGAAAATACCCGCTCTATTGTCATCGTATTGTTCGCCCAAAGCAGTACCGTGGGAATTCGGATCACCCAGAATCAGAACTGGAGATGGAAGGAAATTAACTGAACTCCAACAATGACGGTGGTTTATTGATGTCCTCTGAGGGACATAGACAGAAGCTATGCAAACATCTTTATTCTTTACATTTATTTGGCAAGCAACGATTTCAATGCCTGAGATTATTGGCACTTAATACAGTTATTAATTAATTAAATTTTCCAATCGCTTATAAGCACTAGCGTTAGCAATCGGTCGTTCACTAACGCTGCGTAGTACATTTAGTCAAAGTGCCCACTGATTTGGCTTAATTGCGGCATCTGTCCAGATGATTCAACTGGTCCATGGGTTGTCTTCAACTTTCAACCCAAAACGAAACCTCTGAATGTTTATCAGATTACTAACGATTTGATGAAACGTTTCTCGGCCGTGACCGAGATAACTAATGTGAGACCCAATAAATTAAGGGTCGTTGTAACCAACCTTAAACAAGCGAATGAGATCGCTATCTCTCAGCTCTTTACACTGGAATATTTAGTGTACATCCCAGCTCGAGGTATTGAGATTGAAGGGGTGGTCACCGAAGCGAGTTTGACTCCTGAGATCCTGTTGAAGAGGGTTGGTAGGTATAAGAACCCTCTGCTTCCCTCAGTAAAGATACTTGATGTGGAAAAACTAGTCACAGTGTCGATCAGTGAGGGAAAAAGAAATTTACCCACTCAGACTCGTTTCGTGAGACTTTCTCTGGTTCAGCCCTTCCTCAATATGTCCAGTTGGGAAAACTTTGACTACCTGAGCGGTTCTTTGTACCTCGGGTCATGATCTGCCAGAAATGCCAGCAGATGGGACATACGACCTCCCATTGCGGCAATAAGGCACGCTGCTCCCACTGCGGGGAGAAACATGAGGATGGCGCGTGTGCAGACAGCACACCAAAATGCGCATTCTGTAAGGGATCTCCTCCTCATGCTCTCTCGTCATGCCCGGCGTACAAACAACGCACACAATTAGAACGCTCGCTAGAATAGCGTTCCAGGCAATCTTTCGCCGAAATGGTGAAAAAAGCCTAACCATCACCTGATGCCAATACAAATCCCTTTGCTCCTCTGTCAGATGACGAGTCTGACTTTGATTCGGCTGAAAAGGGAACATCGTTCACTTTTCCGGAAGGTGCTTTAAGGAAGCGAAGACGCGTCCGCCCACGGAAAGTTGCTGAAAAGAAGCCCGAGACCAGCTTGCCCATTTCATAAAAAGGTGGAAAAAAGGAAAAAAACAATTCCTCCTGGTTTCCGTAGTACTAACTACACCCAGGACTTTCCATCTCTCTCGGGTACATCCAAAACCCCTAAGTCCCTATTTTAAGAACAGAAGCCTCCTCCTCAAGTGGGCTGTTCTCATTTGATGACATTGCCGAAGGTATCTTCAAGTACCTCGAAATTTCTGACCCTCTTAAAAGCATTGTTCTGGGAATGCTTCCGACAGTGAAGACTTTTTTGAAGCAATTAACAATTAAGTGGCCCTTCTTGCAGCAATCATTTCCTTCGATGGATAATTTTCCAAATGAGGTCGGGGATTTGATCACTGTTCTGCAGTGGAATTGTTCGGATATTTGTTCGGAATTGTCGAAATCTTGTTCCTAAATTGGAATCTTTCAAATTTTTAGCTCACAATACCGGTTGTGATGCATTCGCTCTTTGTGAAACATGGCTCTTTTCCAAAATAGATCTTCCGTTTTATGATTTCAATATTATTCGTCTTGATCGTGAGGATACGCGTGGAGGAGGAGTACTTTTGGGGATCAAAAAGTGCTACTCTATAGAAGGAGTATTGTGTGAAGGAGTAGTATAGAAGTAAAGTGAATTTTCCTCCTATTCTAGGTATTGAAGTTGTCGCATGTCAGGCTGTTATTAAAAAAAGCCTTTGCATTGCTTCCGTTTATGTTCCTCCTAGAGCCTCAATAAACCAGAAACAACTTTCAGATATTTGTTCGGTTCTTCCTGCTCCACGGTTGGTCGTGGGAGATTTAAACTCTCACGGTACAGGCTGGGGAGAACCGTACGATGACAACCGGTCTTCCTTGATATATGACATATGTCACAACTTCAATATGACAGTTCTTAACAATGGAGAGGTAAAACGTGTTACTTCTCCATTGATTGGCTGGATCATCGTCAGTTGGCAGTAGATTAGACCTCACACTTTGTTCGAATTCATTATCGTTGGATTGCACATGGAATGTGATTCAAGATCTCCACGGTAGTGATCATTTGCTCATAAAAAAATCGATTGCCACCGGGTTCAATCCGTCGAAATCTATCAACGTCGCGTATGATCTTACCCGTCACATCGATTGGACAAGGTTTATGACAGCAGTAGTTGAAGCCGTAACGACGGTAGAAACGTCGATGAGTACTCTATGGAACACGGCGTGAAGATTGCGTAACCGGACTACGCACAACGAGAGTGAAGGGTACTCGGACCAATGGATCCTCAAGTTCGCGCGAAAAGTTTATCCAGATTCTGTGCCGGCACGAATCATTTTTCGCGAAACCGAAAACTCGATAGATGAGATCAGTCAACCCAATTCAATGGTAGAACTCTCTATCGCACTCCTTTCGTGTGGCAATACGACTCCAAGGGCTGACAGGATCAAGTTCAACTTGCTTAAGAACCTCTCAGACGTCACTAAGAGGCGCATGTTGAACTTTTCATCTCACTTTCATCTCACCGATAAAAACCAACCAAAAAACAAAATAGTATATGCTCAAGGTGATTAAACACAGTCATTTGCATGTTGAACTTGTTTAATCAGTTTCTGGAACTAAACATTGTACCGGATGATTGGAGACGGGTTAGAGTTATTGCAATTCTAAAACCTGGTAAGCCCGCGTCCGACCACAACTCCTATCGACCCATCGCGCTGTTATCTTGTATTCGAAAGTTGTTGGAAAAAATGATCCTCTTCCGTCTGGACAAATGGGTTGAGATGAATAACCTGCTTTCAGATACTCAATATGGTTTCCGTTGGGGTAAAGGAACGAACGACTGTCTCGCGTTGCTTTCCACGGATATTCAGTTAGCTTTTGCTAAAAAAGCGCAAACGGCTTCTGTATTCTTGGATATAAAGGGGGCTTTTGATTCAGTATCTGTTGAAGTTCTTTCAGATAAACTCTACGCTTGTGGCTTTTCACCATTAATGAATAATTTGTTGTACAATTTGCTGTCAGAGAAACATATGAACTTCTCTCATGGAACCTCTACAGCTTCCCGATTTAGCTACGTGGGTCTCCCCCAGGGCTCATGTTTAAGCTCCCTTTTGTATAATGTGTATGTCAAAGACATTGACGGTTGTCTAAGTGACAACTGTATGTTTAGACAACTTGCAGATGACGGCGTAGTGTCTGTCACGGGACCCAATGGGGTCGATCTGCAAGGACCCTTACAGGATACCTTAGACAATTTCTCTACGTGGGCTGTCGAGCTAGGAATCGAATTCTCTATGGAGAAAACTGAGTTGGTAGTTTTTTTCTAGGAAGCATAACCCAGCACAACCGAAGCTTCAAATTTGGGGTAAGCCGATAACTCATTCCATGTCATTTAAATATCTTGGGGTCTGGTTCGATTCTAAGTGCACCTGGAGATCCCACATTGAGTATCTGAAGCAAAAATGCCAGCAAAGGATCAACTTTTTCTGCACAATTACCGGGACCTGGTGGGGAGCACATCCGCAAGATCTTCTAACGGTGTACCGGACAACGATTTTGTCGGTTTTAGAATACGGTAGTTTTTGTTTTCAGTCAGCGGCTCGGTTACACATCATCAAACTGGAACGTATTCAGTATCGGTGTCCTCGTATCGCGTTGCATGCACTCGACTCACACCATGAGTCTTGAAGTGCTGGCTGGCCAGTTGCCACTCTCGGATCGGTTTTCAGAATTATCTCTCCGGCTCCTCACCAGGTGTGAAGTTATGAACCCCCAGGTGATCGAAAATTTTGAGAAGCTCCTTGAGTTGAATCCTCAAACCCGCTTCATGACCTTGTACCATTTGTACATAACACAGGATGTCAGCCCTTCGCCGAACATTTCCAATCGTGTTTGCTTCTCCGATTTCGACAATTCGGTTCATTTTGATTTATCCATGAAGCAGGAGCTTCGTGGAATCCCAGAGCATCATCGTCCTATGATTGCTCCTGTGATATTTGCTGCAAAGTTTGTCCAAGTTGATTCCACTAAATCGTTCTTCACTGACGGATCATTGATAGAGGAATCAGCAGGCTTTGGTATATTAAACGAAATTTATAGCGCCAATCGTAAACTTCAAGCTCAAGAACAAGAATTATGATTGTTAGAATTAAAAAAACCATTGCTAAAATTGCGTTGGTTCTTTTTTGTAGAAAGCGGTTTGCTTTCACAACAAGAACGTTCAAACTGTCAAATGAAAAATATTCCTGCTTGGTACATTTCAAAGTTGAAACTTTCAAAACGAATTTTAGAACTGTCAAGTCGAAATCCTGGCATCGTTGAAAATGAAAGGAACTTATTTTTATTTCAAAATGAACTTTCAACCAGAAAGTGTCTTGCAATTCAAATAAAAGTGAGCTGTTTAGATTGAAATAAAAAATGGTTTTAACATTTATGTCGGGTTTTCAGATGAATCATTATAAATTTTTATAAGATAGCTATTTGTTTGGAAATTATTTTATTTTAAATAAAAGTTGGATATAATTGATAGAACATTTATTTTTTGCATTTTCTAAACGAATTTTTCTTGTTACTGGTTCACAACGGATTTCTAATTTTAGTCTTAAACACCGGCCAGACTGAACATTTATAACATGTTATAAGCCAATCTTGATGAGGATTTTTTTGTTGGAATTATTTGACAACCGTTATAACATGTTTTAACTCTGTAGTCTGAACAAGGCATTATCCTCACGCAAAAGGTGCATTCGGAATATATCAATCATCCGTAATCTAACCCTACCCTAGTATAATCATCATGAATCATATAATATACACAATGTTGGAGCTGGCCGTCAGGATATAAAAGCATATCCAAACACAAATATAAACAACATTAGTAAACTAATACTGCACGACGGTTCTCACAATTGCCATGAAAAAATCAGACTTGAAAGAAGTCACTGACGCCGGTGGTTTCCAGTTCGCACATTGAAGGCGTCTTCGCTTCTGTTTCGGCCGGAGGAGTATCGGACCCGGTGTTCTCCGTCGTTGTCGTGGGGGTTGCCTCGTGCACTCCTAGGAATCGGACTTCGAGAACGAATCGTTGGACGATGGACCGGTCGTCGACGGGGTTTGCTCGGACGGATTTATAGTTCGGATCCGATTCGCTGCGGTGACAGACTCGTAATTGAAAGAAAGTCGACTGTTGCTATTGTTTGTTGGGGTGTTATGCTGCTTCATAGTTAGGTTGACCGGCGAGCTGGTGCTATCGGTAGAAAGAGTACTCTGTCAGAGCACACTGCTATAAGGCTAAGACTTCGAATGTAATCTCCATATAAAATACACCCTGACCTTGAAATCCTTGACAAATCGCTACAATAATAAAACGTAACGCAGAACAATATCCGTGAAAAGCTTAAATCGACAAAGATTTTTCATTAGGGCCTAACTGACAAACGTAAACAATGGCTTCTTCTGCGAATTTCTCGTCATTGAAAAAACACGCCCACTCAATCAACCACGGTCATTTGGAAGAGGAAGAGCTCACCTATACGATAGGATTGGAAGCTTACATTGGTAGCCTTTGTGCCACGAGAAATTTACGAAAGAAGCCATTGTTTACGTTTGTCAGTTAAGCCCTAATGAAAAATCATTGTCGAAATGTTTTCCCGGACGGATGAAAAAAAAACAGGCCGACTTTGACAGCTAAACCCGATTCTTTTTTTCTGTAAAACAGCGACGGCTTGCTCTTGTGTTGGCGGACTTGACAGTTCTACAATTTTCATGGCAAAAGTAATCACTTTTAAATTTACACACTGAACCGAAAAAATATACTTTCAAATCAAACGAAGAACTTTCGTTGTAAATAATTTTACTCTTAATTTAATGAAAAATAAATACTTTTCAGAAGTAAAGTGCAAAACTTTTAATAAAACGGATAGTCTCAGTTCTATAGAGGCTATTCGCTCATTGACGCCGATAAAGCACTCCTCGTATTTTCTCATGTAATTACAGGAGCTTCTAAGTGCTTTATCTTCGCGTTGTTTTATCATCACCATTGTTTGGGTGTCTCATCTCATTGTTCAATTCCGGGCAATGAGAAAGCGGACTCGTTTGCAAAGGTGGGCGCTATGGAAGGCGATATTCATGATCGACAAATCGCCTTCAACGATTTTGTTTTCCTATTTTTCGTCAACAGTCACTCGTCAGCTGGCAGTATAAATGGTGTAAGGAGATTTGGGGCGATGGCAACAATCTATCATCCCAAAGGTGTCGAAGAAATCTTGGTTTAGGGGTATGGTTGTGGGTCGAGACTTCATTCGTGTGATGTCCCGCCTTATGTCCAATCATTATTCTTTGAACGCTCATATGCCGTGTTGAGCTGAGTGACAGCAATCTCTTTGAATGTGGCCAAGGTTATCAGGACGCAGATCACATTATTTGGTCATGTGCTGAGCATCGTGGAGTCAGATCTGAGCTTTATTATTTACTTTCGGGCTCTAAGTAGACAACCCAATGTACCAGTTCGAGATATTTTGGCTCTGCGTGACCTGGAGTATATGAAACTCATTTATGTATTTTTGACTAACATTAGCCTTAGATTGAAGTTAGTTTAACCTGTATGTTTACTATAAGTATATTCTTATCTGTGTTTGTGTGTTTTTTTTTTCTTTCTCGATAATGTTCAAGTCAAAAGAAGCCAAAAGTTGTATTGTTTTAAATTTTTTGACAATTTAGAATTAAAAAAAAAACACCACTTCAAACTCCAGCCCACCTTCCCATCCTTTCAGTTGTTATTACTATTAACCTCGAGACGGCCGCGAGTAATCGGTTCTATCCCCTTAACGTTAGTTTTAAGATAATTGATGTATGTATACAAATATGAAAACTTGGCTCTGTAAAGTTAATTCGATTGAGCCTGTACAAATAAATGATTTGAAAAAAAAAAAAGTTTATTGTTTCAAATCAACCGTTTTCACTATTAGAATTGACGCGTTCAAATATGTCCGATCGATTGTGGCAAAATTTGTGAAAATGTCTGGAGAAACGACTGAGATATGAACTCTCAAAACATGACAGCTTTTCGCGACGGTCTCAGTATATTTTTTTAAATTGTGCCCAAGTATAAAAAACAAAGACGTATTCCTACGTCAAAAAATCAAACATCTTTCCTCCTCCTCACATATTTGTAATGGGGTTGCAAATGATAATCAAAAAATTCGGGTAGAGCCAGCCGAAAATCAATAGCAGAACCAACGTACAAATAAATGGTGGTCCCATGTGCGGTTAGTCGTTAGGGTAAGAATAGAGTGGAAAATATTAGAATAAACACCTGCTACCTTCTGTGGACGAAATTGTTTCACTTTATTGGTCTATACACATTTACTTACATAGTGCCCATTTTTCTGTTGCATTTTAAATCAGCAGTTGAGGTTTGCTAAATTTGTTTAATCAAGTTTAGGATACAGGGATAAGCTGTAGATTATCGTTGTAATAAAAGATTTTATTTACATTTCCATTCATAAATACTATATTTAATACATCATTATGTCCCAGTCCAGATTTATTAGGCATCCAAAACGTGGTTTAGATATGCTATGTAACAAATAGCAAGCTTTAAAATTTCAATTTTCGACAATTTTTTATCTGGTGGTAAAGTTGGCAGAAGTTTTCTTAATTCCGTAAAAGCGACGTTAAAAGCTTCGACGCGAACTCGTTCTCCTGAAAATTTCATTTTAGTTATCATTGATAATATTAGACCTAAATTTAAAGAAGCTTACGTGTGGCATGTGCGGTTCTATATTTTAATGTGGCGCGTCGTCTTCTCCTACGTTCTTCCCGTGTAAGTCCTACAAGTTCAGGTTGTACGGAGCCATCGTGTTTTCGTTTTGCATTGCTAACTGCGTTGAAAGGAACTACGGAATTGATTGGTTCACAAAGGAGGCCCGTTAATGTTTCTCGTCCTATAGCCACATTTGGAGGTGATGGTATTAGTTGATCTATACTATAGACCATCTGTAAAGTAAAAAAAAACATATATGCTAAATGTGTGGTCTTTTTGTTTATGCTAAATAAAACGTGGGTGAGTCCACCATTAAATTGTTCAGTAGTTTTACGCTTCTTACAAATAACGCTTATAAATCATTTCGATCGTAGGAACAAGCGTCATGTACCGTTTGACTCAGCTCGATAAGTACTCAATTTCTTTCTGTGTGGGACAAACGTAAAATGGTAGGTCAGTGATTCCATTGAATGCTTTTTATGCCCAGTTCACCGGTTTCGAAAATATCTCAGGAAAGAACTCCATACGTAAACCATACGTAAATTTGATTATGTAAGCAGCCTTCGGTCCCTCCCTTGGTGTACTATTTCAGTCTTTTTCATCTGGGTTTGAATCGTAAAAATAAATAATTTCGCATATATCATTCATCAAATATAAACTAGCTCATTGATCTTATTTAGCATTTCAAGCTTAATACTTTCACAATTTGTTTATTGCTTGCTCTCAACTTAGTGTTCTAAATGCACTTCCACAGTTATGATTTGAGAGCCTTAGATGCCAGGTGCCATTTTTGCATTAGTAGAGGTAAGGCTTGTAATATGGAACAGCGCCACTTTTGACATTCATAGCGACCAAACGATCGCTCTGACAAGTGTTAACCTCATTTTTTTACTATTCTTCAATTTTCATTTGCTTTTCATTTATTTATTTTTATTTATTTATTTGTCGTCAATCGAGTTTGTAGACCGTTTTGTTACATAGTTTATCTTATACGCTAAATTGTTTAAACTCTAAATTTGTTTTAATACAATGTAGTGTGCATTGGTATTTACCAATAGTATGTATAAAGACTTCCTAGTTATTACTGCGCGCGGAAATATTGTTTTAATTTTGTTTTGGACATTGTAAAATCAATACTATGGCAATGTTTATTGTAAATAGTCATCATTTCATTAATGGGTCCAAATTTTCCGTAGTTCGTAATTTGGTAATTTGTTGCAAATAACTGTCGGTGCCTTAAATAACGTGTTGGTGTGTAGAAGTTAAGCTTTGATAATAGTTCCATCGAGTCAATTCTGTGTGAAACAATGTTGTTTATAAATGAAACCATCGCAAATTCTCGACGCTCTTTCAGTGTTTGAATGTTGATTAGCATACATCGAGCTTCATACGATGGTAAAGGAAATACTGTCTAACCTAACTTACGAAGTGCGTATAACAAAAACTGTTTTTGCACAGATTCTATTTTGTTTTCATGTGTAATTGAAAATGGGGACCAAACCATGCTACAATATTCAAGTATTGATCTGACATAAGCCACGTACAGTGTTTTTATTGTGTATGGATCACGAAAATTATAACAAAACCATTTTATAAAGCCTAGCATATTACTGGCTCTGTTTATAATTGTGTTATAATGAACAATAAATGAAAGTTTAGTGTCTAACATAATACCTAAGTCCCTGACTACATCACACCTTTCAACGTTCTGGTTTCCTAAAGTTATTACTAAATTAGGTATGTCTCGTTTTCTTGTAAATGTAATCAAGTTACATTTTTTTACATTTAGTTCTAGGAGGCTTTGGTTACACCATGTGTGGAATATTTGTATCTCATTTTTGAATATGTCACAGTCTTCACCGTTTTTTATTTCTAAAAAAAATTTCATGTCGTCAGCATACATTAAATATTTTAGTTTCTTAAAAAAAAAAGATATGTCATTCACAAATAAAATAAAAAGAAGCGGTCCTAAATGAGAGCCTTGTGGTACTCTCGAACTAGCATGAATAGAAGTCGATTTTTCCCCGTTGAATCTAACAATTTGTTCACGGTTGGTCAAATATGATTCAAGCCATTTGATTAGTTTAGGTTGTAATCCCAACTTTTGTAATTAAAAAAGAAGCATGGGTATGTCGACGCGGTCAAAAGCTTTGCTAAAATCCGTGTACAAAACTTCTACATGACTTCCGTTTTCCATTGCTTCCAGAGAATAATTCACAAATTCGAGTAAATTAGTGGTTGCCGAACGGCCTTTGAAAAATCCGTGCTGTGAGGTAGTTATTCTATTTTTTATTTGGTTAAATAGTTTTTCATTTATGATCGCCTCAAAAAGTTTTGGGATACAAGAAATAAGGGCTATACCACGATAATTGCTGACATCAGATTTTTTACCAGATTTGAAAATAGGTACTAGGAATGACTTTTTCCATATTTTTGGGAAGTCTCCCGATTCCAGTGACATATTGAAAATCCAAAACAACGGAGCTGTAAGCTCAGTGGCCAAAGTTTTCATAAAAACAGCAGGGACTCCATCAGGTCCCGAACCTTTAGATGCGTCCAAATTTTTTAATGCATCCAATATGTCATGCACATTGATTTTACTAATGCTAATGTCAGTTGGAAATTCAGGTTGTAAACTAAAGTATTCACGATCGCGATCTGGTTCTGAATATGTTGTGTAGTTTTTTTGAAAAAAGTTCGCAAATAAATTGCATATCTCTTCCGAGTTATTACCTTCACTATCATCAAGGTACATTTCAGACGGAAAATTGTCACTTTTCAGTTTGGTCTTGACATAGTTAAAAAAGTTTTTTGGACAGGATTTAATTTCTTGCTCAATTTTAAAATTATACTGCTCGAATGCTATACTCATCGCCAAATTGAGTCGATTGCAGATATCTACATAGTTTTCCTTATTTTCTTGATTATTATTATTTCTTTAGATTTTATGTGCCTTCTGTTTACGATTTTTTAAGTTTCTTATTTCCTTGTTGAACCAAAAATGGATTTTTGGAAGTAATTTGACGCCTTCTTCTTTTGACCGGCACTTCTTCATGTATTATTTTAAACAGCTTTTTGTAGAATACTTCAGTAGCATTTTCCACATTTTCTTCAATCCTTAACACTGTTTGCTAATCAATATTATGTAGTTTATCCTAATGTTGTCATAATTTGCTGATTGATAATCAAATATTTCCTCGAATTCATTGTCTACAATTGTTTCATAGTTATGCACAAACAGAGAATACTCGACTGCAGTGTGAAATGCTTCATTTCTCCATATTGGCGATAATGATTCATTTACATAAAAGTCATCGTAAATGTTTGTCAACAGCAAGTCCAAATAGCAATTTTGCTGATTTTTAACATGGTTAATTTGATTTAGTCCTAAATTTGCAATTTTGTCAAACAAAAAATTTAATGTTTCGTTTTCTCCAAAGACTGGGATATGTATTCGTTATCAATGTATTCGGATGTATATATGTATTCGGAATCAATAATAAATTGAAAAATAAAAATACATATTTTGAAATTGCAATTTTCGATGAATTTCGAAAATAGGCCATATTTTTCTTTTGATGACTATAAATAATCTGTTCCGTGGGCAAACTTGGAGTCCTTTAGTTCCTCTTTCGAAAAATCCTCGAAAAAATAAAAAATTTACATGTTACGAGCAAAAAACGAATCGTGTTCAATCTTACAGGTCATTTTTTGAAATTGCAATTTTGGATGGATTTCGAAAATAGGCCATAACTTTTTTTTGATCACTATAAATAATCATTTCCTTGAGCAAAGTTTGAGCCTATTAGTTCTTCTTTCGAAAGATGTCTTTGGATCCTGTAATTCTCGACTAGCTCAGGGTTTTCTCTTAGCTCAGTGTCGGCGCATTACTTGCTTCGAAGGACACACGTTTATCAACCCAACAATGAAAAAAATAGGAGGACCGGACAACAGTAACCAAGAGGGTCTTTCAGAAAGAGAAATGGCACACACAATACACATTAGTCTTAATCATATCTTTATTTTAGGGTATACATCGATTAATTCTGAAGGGGGGGGGGGGGTCGTTGCGGCCTTTCACGAATTGCTTACTTTGGTGCATGCATGCCGACGATAGAGAGAGAGAGAGAGAGAGAGAGAGAGAGAGAGAGAGAGAGAGAGAGAGAGATTGAGGTTATCTTCGTAGTTTAAAAGGTTGAATCGGCCTCCCGATCTGGTGGTCTTCCGCTACGTCGGTAATCCCGCAACCGTTACCGATTCCATTTTTCCGGGTTTCTGGCTTCCGAAAGTTGGATGGATCACTGCACGTTTACACAAGCCGCTCTTCTGTCGTCGTAATACACCCGACGTTTCACGTGTTCGCAAACGGGGCTGCAGCCAATTGGATTTTGGTCGCTAGTAAGCGGGGGCGAACCCACCGGACCTTACCAGGACCTCACCGCCAAGACAATGGCTACAGATCACTCGTGGCGTGTGGCTTGGGAATAACAGTCGGCTTGCCAACCACCAGCACGGGACTCGCCGGGTGTCTGATTCCTAAGCGTAGCGTTCGGTGTTATCGGTCACTTTTGAAACCGTTTCCAACTTCGGCCAATAGTAAAACAAACTTGTTTGTTGAGTTCAAGAAAAAGAATGCCGTTTATTAGTATCGTCTATAGTTTTTATAAAATTAACATTTTACATTCAGTCAACACATAGATAATTAAAGGTAATAGAATACAAATACAGAATGACTATCTAGCTAGGCGTCGGAGGACAAGTTACTTTTACAACCATTCGTCGTACAGTCTTCTGATTGGTTCGTCGGCGTCGGTTTGAGTACTAGACAAGGAAATAGATTAACTGTCGCGTCGTTCTATTCTATTGAGTGAGAGAAAGTATTCAGCTTGGAGCGTGGTGAGTTTAAGTCAATCAGAATAGAATGTTGATCAGTGGGTCACTGGGCATGTCGTTACTCGCTAATGTGAGAACTAGAACAGAAAGTAGAATTGCTGTAATGTCAATCGCGCGCGAACCTCGAGGTGACGAAGTTAACCGAGTTGAGTGGTGTTAAAAGAAATAGAATGCATGTGCTGTGGGAAATGGTTTGGAATAGATGATGGGAAATAAATTATGCACTCTTCTAGTATGCATGTTTGTACTTGGAGGGTTTTGAAATATTATCATGAAGGTTTGGAAATCGTCGTTTGTCACCTAAGTTGAAGTGATTCTAAGAATTCGTCAGCATGGGAAATCATGATAGTTGGTGGGTACAGCACACCTTCTCTTCCCCTGAAGAACAAGGTATGGTGGCGTGAAACAAAAATCATGCCTTGTTGGGAACAAAATAAGTCTTTGGTTGTGATTGTATTGCCTTTAAGGTTCGATTTTTGATAAATTTGGATTAAGATGTTTTCAAAATCTAACAGAGTTTGTTTCTTTTTAAATCAGTTATAGCTGTATAAGTTTCATCAGGAATATTTCGGGATATGTTTAATTTTTATTAGTCTGTTTTTGTGTACAATAGATTGATTTGTTCTCGGTTTTTAATTTTACAATTGGGATCTAAAAGTTCTTCACTATAAATCCATCATAAAATGTATCTAATTTCCTTCTGTTTTCAATCTTTAAATAGACTGGTTCATTTATATTTAATTGAATTGATTGATGTCATTTCGCTGAAATTGTTCTACTTATTTTATGATGAATTAATTTATTTTTCGGGTAATCTGGTTCGTTGATTTTTTGTAACTTGAATTTTAACTTTTTACTATAATTGTTCAAAATTATAAACTGGTTCTATGTCTCTACTAAATAAACTTTAGGGATGAGTGATTTAAAATGAGTTTAGAGGTGTAAATCCATGGTCTGTGTGAGGGGTTGTGTTGTAATTGAAAGTATAAAATTTTAACCATTCGTCCCAATCAGACTGATGTTCGTTTACGAAAGATCGCAGGTATTCATTCAAACACCTGTGATTTCTTTCTAATGAGCCAATAGTTTGAGGATGATAGGCTGTACTGAATTTCTGTTTAATTTGTAACATATTGCAGATTTGGTTAAAGACTTCGTTATTGAATTCGGTTCCTTGATCAGAACGCAAAGTTAAGAATTATTCCATAAGTAAGCAAAAATTCATTGACCAACGCTTTAGCGATAACGTTTGCTTCTTTGCTGGTACTCGGTATCAATACGACATACTTAGTCAACCGCATTGAATACTTAATGCATATCTATTGTTGCTATTGCTACGTGGTAATGGTCCAACTGTGTCTATGGAGATCACCTCAAATGGAGATGATGGGGTTGACGTTATAATTTGTTTTTCTTTTGTATGCTTAATAACTTTATTTCGTTTGCATAATTCGCAGGCCTGACGAATTCTAATCGAACGTTTCATGTTATTCCAGACGTATTTTTTCTCTAATTTGAGGTATAGTCTATGCTGACCTACATGTCCTCCTGTTGGGCATTGTGAAAATCGTTTAAAATTTTCTGAATTTCCGAATTCTTCGTAACTTTACCGGTGGTTTGTATATTATTATTTCTACTGTATGCACTTGTGCATTGGCACACTTCAAAATTTTCAATAGATATCATTTTAAATATTTCATCTGTAATAGGAAGCGCAATTTTTTTCTGATTCATATTTTTCATTAATTTTTCCAATTTAGAAGTGCAAACTCTAAGGTTTGACTTCCATTTAACATTTGTTGATGCACTGAAAGCGCAACTTTATTTGTTTGTTTTCTTCAGTAAAAACGTTATTTCATTCCGGTTTGCTTTTGTCTCTAACTTAAGTAATTTATTTGTTTCTGATGGATTATTTGTCATGTACGTCGAGAGTTGATCAATTTCTCTTGGTACAGAGCTCGATATTTTTTGTTTGACGCTACTATATATATATATAGGTGCATTACTTGGTAAATTTCGAGTCATAGATCCGTATTTACTTTAAGAATACTTATTTGTTTTAATTCGTCCGAAGTTGTTACTATTCGTGACAACGCATCTGGACTCACATTTCCTTTTCCAGGTATATACTCTAATAGAAATCATATTCTTCTAAATCTAAACGCATCATTGTCAATAATTTCGAAGTTGGTTTTTCTTATTCCGAACAGATAGACTAGGGTCTATGGTTCGTCTGTACTAAAAAATTTTCTGCCAATAAATAGGGTTTGAAGTAATTAATAGCCCAATGGATGGCTGTTAATTCTTCAAAATTACAGGTTTATTTTTTCTCTCACCTTGCGTAAATGTTTTACTAGCATAGGCGATAGGAAAATTTCCATTTTGTGTTTGTTGAGACAACACTGCTCCACATCCACGTCAGAAGCATCTGTAGTGAGTATAAATTCGAGTGAAAAATCGGGGTATTTGAGCAATGTTGGTGATAGTAGGAAGTTTCTTTTATATTGAAAGCATTTTGACACTCTTTCGTCCGCTAAATTTCGAATCTTTCTTAAGAAGTTGATTGAGAGGATATGCAATTACTGAAAAAATTTGGCACAAATTTCCTATAGTAGTTGCAAACGCAACGAAGCGTCTTACTCGTCGGCATTTGTGGGTACTTGGATAATTTTAGAATTGCATTAAATTTTTGAGTCGTCAGGCAAAATAATTTCATCCGTAATTTTACGACCAAGATAGGTCACTTGTACTGAAAAATTTGCATTTCTGTGCGTTAAGTTTTAAATTATAACACCTTAAACGTCCAAAAACTTGAGTTAAATTTTGAGATGATGATCCACTGAACATCCAATAACTACGATGTCGTCAATATAAATGAATGCTAATTCAGGCGTTAAACCCGCCATTGCAATCGTCATCATTCTCTGAAACTATTTGGACTAATGTTCAATCCAAACGGTAACCTTGTAAATTGGTAATGGCCATTTCTTGTCGAGAAAGCCGTAACGCCGAATGTTGTCAAGAGGGATTTGATGAACCAGACATGAGATCTAAATGTAAAATATTTTGCTCTTCCGAGTTGATCCAAAATATCATCGATTCTCGGTAGCGGGAATTTATCAGCTAGGATTTTTGTTTAGTTGTCGAAAGTCAACAACCAAACGCCATTTCTTTTCACCATTACTAGATTTTTTTGGTACTAACAAGATAGGGGAGTTGCATGATGAAGTTGATTGCTCGATAATGTTGCTTTGTAGCATGGCATTAACTTGCCTAACACCCCCATCATACTGTGAGTGAATAGTTTTATAATTAGGGGATGTAAACAGGTACATCATCATTAAGAACAATATTTTGCGAATAAAAATTATTTTGTGACCTCCTCATCAGGTAGGCAAAAATATCTTGAAATTGTGTAATTGGATGAGGACGGATTTTGGCATAAAGTGGAATTTGCTCAGTATCTATATCGTGAAATATTTGTTCAATCCTTTTTAGAGGTGTTAACATTATTATTACTATTATTCTTACGCATATTCAAAATAGAATATTCATTCAGATAACTTAGAGTAGGCTTAAATTGTGCATAAGAAATATATATTGGTTCATTGTTGGTATTTACAAATTTTACATATAGTTTCATTGCGGAAATAATAGTATTTCCAATAAAACACCTGATAAATCTCTTCGAATGGACTATCATATCATCAGAGATTCTTTAAATGTGGTAATTTCTCAACAACTTCACTACGACTTGGTAGCATAAAAACCATCATTTAAATTATCTTCTATACATACTGATACTCAGAGTATTCTAAATTGAAATTAAGTAGCCAATATTCATAATCAATTACACACTTGTAGCGTTGATTAAAAAATCTCTACCTAAAAATTCCATCGGCTTGAATTGGTAGATTAGGTGTAACTAAATGAAAATCATGATTTAAAGTTAAAGTATTATTAAAGCATAGCGCTGTGTTTACTACCCTAAAGTTTCTACACTATTTTCAGTTATTCCAGTTAATTTGATCTTATTGTGAATATTTACAGTTGATCAGGCGGATATTTTGAGCTTTGAAAAGCGAAATATCGGCACCTGTATCGATATTAATTAAATTGCAAACTGTATTCCCCAGTCATGTGCACTTTGACTTGGATGAAGTTTGACGCATTTAAATTGATTGGTCAAGTTCGGTGTTCTGCAGAAGGTAATAATTGTCCAGGTAGTCGACATCCTTGTTCAATTATTACTGGCGGGCTAAAAAATAGTTGGGATTTCCATTGTTGGGTGAAAATGATAGTTGCTGATTGTGATTTACGGGATTGTTGGCTATGACATTGGAGAAATTAGGAACGCTAGGTTGTCCTTTGAGGGGTGAAGGATTTGTAAATTGATTCAACTGTGGAATATTTTGCTGATTTGCAAAATACATCCGCGCTGAATCCTGGTAACGACCAAAGTTATTGTTGTTACCATGGTTCCTGTTACTTTGATACCGAGAAAAATTCTTGGTTATTATTGGGATTTCTTTGATAGTTCGCTGGATAGCGGACTGATATCGAAATTGATTATTCGGTCTCTCTGCTGAAACCTACCATTCGTCGAGACATTGCGGTTATTAGAGTTTTGAGGATGAAAATTTTGGTATCTTCCTTAAGCCTGATGATTTGATGATTGCCGGAAGTTCCTAGATGCGTGAAACCACAGCATTTGAATTTTTTCAATGACCACGTATTTCCTGAAGGTTGCTCGAATTTTCCAACCTTCAGCATCATCTTTGTCTCTTTATTAGCAGTTCCATTAATGAGTTTGAATGGCTGCTTTCGAGTGAGTCTTTTAGCAACATCATTAGGTATTTGCTCCCTAATATATGTTTCTGATAATTTGTCCGCAAAAGTAAATCACTTGTTTTGTGGGGTCTTTGTAAATCTTCAGCCGATTTTGGCTTCAGATTTTTCAAATTTGGTTAAAGCAAGATCTGAATTTCTCTTTCACCACAATTGTTTTGTATCAATGTAATGATATCATCATATTCAGCAGGTGTGGCAGCAAACAAATTTCTTGCTTTACCACTTAGTTTGGTTAGTATAATTTGGATTGCAGCTGCTTTACTCTCAGCTGGTACAACTGTTTTTGCCAAATTTACGGCATCAAAGATTTTGCTCCCTGCGGGAGAACCGTCAAACGCTGGGATTAATGTCGCCAGCTCAGCGGCAGTTTTGATGCTAAACGTCATGTTTATATTTTTAAGTCTGAGACACCAGATTATTAATTTTACAATTACTTTAAAATTGGAAGTTTCTTTAGCTAATTGAATATCACTGTTTGCTCTCAACAGTGAGTCTTCACAGTTTGGTTTTAACAAATCCTGTCGAACAGTAGGAAGATCAGGATCACTTTCGCATTCTTTATCGGTAATAACTGTATTATCTAAAATTTGGATACTCTGTGCATAAATTAATTTAATTGCAGAATATAACTCTACTTTCATTCCACCTGCACGATTTAATTCGAAATTCGAATGTTTTCAAAAAGGGGTTCGATATTCCGAAAAGAGCTTGCAACTGCTGCCTTTTCGTCTCAATACCCCTAATGTCCGCGGTCTATGTTTACTTTACCAAATTTGTAAATTCTCGTTTTATATGAGCTTTCGAGTTCTCGAGCGATCCATTAATTAGGTACTTTAACGATAAAATTGATGTTTTATAACACATGACCATTAAAAACTAACGACCTTCAGAACATAGATTTACACATGAACTTTGAAAGATGTGATATTTAAGAACGCAAAAATAAATATTTGGTAGCATTAATTAATTTATTAGATCCTTAACACTTTCGGGAAAATTTACTCATGAACTTTGAAAGATGTGCAAAATAAATATTTGGTAGCATTAATTAATTTATGAAATCCTTAACACTTTCGAGAAAATCATCGATTAAGATCCACATTTCTTTCGAGATTGACTTATCCATTGTATTTTACGCTTTTAATTTTAATTTTCACTTTTAAATAAATCAAAAACACAAATATTACTTATCTTGCTAGTAGTTCGATGATGGTGTCCGATGATGGTGAAGTAGTAGCCCGATGATAGGTATCGCCGTCTGGTTTGGTAGTTGATTACTTCGTTGGACAGTCGCTGTGTTCATAGATTTTCTCCTTCCGATGATTTTTGTTGTTGTTATTTTTTTCTTATTTACGGGATGTACCCGTTATTTTAATCACTGTTTAACTAACGGTAGAATTTTTTTCATTGATAATTGGTTGATGCACTGTTCTAACGTTTTTGTTTGGTCGGGTACACGGTGTATTTTTCATCGTTCATGTCGAATTTTATATTGGAAGTTGTTCTACAGAACACACTGTGGGTACCTTGTGGGTCACTTTTGTAGAAGTAAGTTTTTTTTTTCTTGCGGTGTCACTTTTATTTAGTAGTTTTTATAAAATTGTTCCATTATTACACAATTTTCAGTTGGACAATTTTTCAGTACACAATTTTCAGTTGGACTTTTACACAAGTCGTTTGATGCACAGATTGTTCGATTACACATTTGCACTGGTTATTGCCTGAGTCTATTTTTGCCAGTTATTTTTTTTAACCATTGATGTGTAGTAAGTATGGAATAACTTACAGATAACCACAATCATAAGCACAATTGCAATAACACTTAGTGCTCCAGCAACAAACTTATCTTCCACAGTGCTGCTACTGCTGGCAGTGCTAGTAATGATCTCGTCACTACTAAACCACCCCATGATTATTTTCTTAACTTCACTTTGCACTTTTTACAATTGGCACTTTTGGGTTTTTTGATTCTAAATTTTCTAAGTTAGAATTCACTTTTGATCCGAAGCATTGCTCGCTCGGGGAGAAAACGGTCGCCATAAAACAAACTTGTTTGTTGAGAAGTTGAAGAAAAAGAATGCCGTTTATTAGTATCGTCTATAGTTTTTATAAAATTAACATTTTACATTCAGTCAACACATAGATAATTAAAGGTAATAGAATACAAATACAGAATGACTATCTAGCTAGGCGTCGGAGGCGTTACTTTTACAACCATTCGTCAAAATAGTCTTCTGATTGGTTCGTCGGCGTCGGTTTGAGTTAATTAGACAAGGAAGGATTAACCGTCGCGTCGTTCTATTCCTACTGAGTGAGAGAAAGTATTCAGCTTGAGAGCGTGGTGAGTTTAAGTCAACTGTGAACAGAATGTTGGATCAGTGGGTCACTGTATGTTTACCGCTAATGTGAGAACTAGAACAGAAAGTAGAATTGCTGTAATGTCAATCGCGCGCGAGAACCTCGAGGTGACGAAGTTGGTTCGAGTTGAGTGGTGTTGAAAGAAATAGAATGCATGTACTGTGGGAAATGGTTTGGAATAGGATGATGGAAATAAATTATGCACTCTTCTAGTATGTATGTTTGTACTTGGAGTGGTTTTGAACACATTGGCGAAGGTTTGGAAATCGTCGTTTGTCACCTGTTGAAGTGATTCTAAGGAATTCGTCAGCATAAATCATACAGTTGCGTACAGCACAACAGCCACTCCACTTTTTCACCGAATCCTTTCTCGTCACGGTCCTTCGATTTTAAATATTTCTGTTTTTTGATTTTCACTATCGTTCTCCGTTGTAAACTTCCGTAAGTTTTTCCTAATGTCTCTTCACGTTAGTGGTCTCAATCCTTCTTCGATTCACCTTGTCCTTTTGTCATGGACCGAATCAAGGTTTTACATCTCTTTCTCTCATTCTCTGACACCTTCCTCTCTCTCTTTCTCTCTCATCTCTCTCTCTTACCACCTTTTTCCGCATCGTTAATGCTAACATTGACCAGCCACTTGTCAACTGACAACTTCAAGATGCGAGCCGTCGCTGAGGGGTTAGTCGATTAGCTATGTGTTTCAGCTGAGTGTATTCAAATTTTAGTGGCATTTTTTGTCGTCTTTTTTTTTTATTTACAGTATATATACATTTATTTATTTATTTTATATGTATATATCTATATATATTTGATCTGCATGCATAGATTTACAAAAAAAATGTTCAAAACGCTGGGTGACTATTTACAGGTTGATTTATGTTAGTTCTAATTTATTTACCTCAAGTTTCTATGGTTTTTTTTCAATCAAGTTACAAAATGTGCCAGATGAAATTTTAATATTTACTATAAACAAAACTAGCCTAAACATAAAGAAATAACTTACCCTAACCTTACCGAGCCTCCTGGATACTCTGCATTGAGTCAACCCATTGTTCCCATTCGTTGGTAACAATCCGCGAAAAAATAAAAACTATACATGTTACGAGCAAAAAACGGATCGTGTTCCATCTCACATGCCTTTCCTATATGATTGTGTGGCAAGTACAATCATACCCTATGCCCAGGGTGTCGAGAAATTTTCCTTAACGAGAAATTCCTAGACCAGACCGGGAATCAAATCCACCTCCAGCATGATGTTGCTTTGTTGCTGCTTTTTTACCGACTGAACGAAGGAAGGATAAGATACACTCTGAGAATTTTCAACAGGCCTGTTGAAGTGGCGGACTTGTTCCGTCGCTACAACCTACCCCGCAGTGGGATGTTAGGCAAAGATTGACGTCCATGGTTCGAGTACCATTGGATACATGCCCTTTCGCTCAATTTTCAAAAACATCTGTTAATTTTCCTACCTGCCGCACTCTGACGGACCTTTCAACACTTTCTCTTCACATCTTTCATTCTAGCCAAAAACATTGTTGTTCACTCTTGGTGCCTCATGGTGATGAGCGAACATCTCCTTCTACATCATAATCGTTACTCCTCGCACGGAGAATACATAACATAACAATTAATGTAAGAAAGATCATGCTTTGTTACCGTTTAAATTCAACATACTGCTGTATGAAGGGCAAAAAAGGGTTGGGCAGGCCCGTAAGCAGAGACACTTACGCGAAACCTGCGGGAATAAGAGAATCTCCTTCCAACAATATGATCCGATAAAACGAATAACAAAATACGCAATTCAATTAAGCTTTCCACTAGATGGTTTGTTCGAGAAAGGCGCGTCAAATTCACTACAACTGTTGGAGTAGAATGTACCAATCATGAATAATAGACACATCCCCTCCTAGACTCCAGTTGGCTGTCCACTCCATTGTCCAAGTGCAACTTCAATAATGCCCTGATGCACCCTCCCCTCCCAGTATTTAAATATTTTAATTCAATGAAATATAATGAGGTGCATGTAATATAATATATATCAAGCAGGGTGGCCACAGACTCGGGAAAATCGGGAAATGCGGGAAAAATGCGGGAATCCAAAATCATCGGGAAATATGCGGGAAAAAGGCGGGAATTTCAAAAGTCATCGGGAATTTTTGTCATATGAAAGGAACCATACTCACACCTTTTTCAAATGATTTGAGTAGCGTTTTTGTCATTTACTCGGTCCACCGATCTCATTGTTCAGCCTGTTCAAAACGTACCGCTTAGAGCATCTTCAGCGGTGGTCTATTTTAACACCTTTATAGTTGATTTGCATCAGCAAAACTAAAAAGAACCAGCTAAAACAGACCAACTTTGCGTTCCCCGCACCGGTGTAGTGTTGTTAAACCCACCAACACCTATCATCTTGTCAATCTTACAATATCCAAAGATCAGAAGTTTTTTTTTTTTAGAGAACGAGGATTTTCGCAAACTTTTTACCATGGATTGGTTTGAGTGGTAGTGAGTATGTGAATGCATGCATCTCATTTAAACGATATTAGAGAGTGCTGATAGTGAAAGATAGCGCCACGACAACCTATGACAAGAAGCACTTTCTGCGACGTTTCAACATGCCAAGGGATATGATCCTAGACAATATGGGACAAGTAGAGTCAACTGATGACTTTTTCCAGCTGTTGCGATGCAGCTGGATATGTTGGCCTTAGTGTTACATAGGTGCACTGCAGCCTAACGGATGTTGGCGTATGTCCTCATCTAGTTCTGGTGACCCTGAGGAATTTTTGCAAATTTATCCTTAAGACTTTAGGCCGCAGTATTTACGCCCCCAATATCATATCGGAAAAGTTTAAGAAACTGATGCACAAAAATTATCTCCCAAAAGTTCGAAAAAAATCTTGTAAATTCAGTGCACTTAGAAACTCAGGGAACTTATCAGAAGCACGGTATACTTTTTAGATTTGACTTAGACTTTCCGAGGTTTAGCTATTCTCCCTGATGTCAAAGGAACATACCATAAAATCAGGGAACTTTCCAGAAATTAAGGGTACTTCCTAGAAGTTCAGACAACTTTCCTGAAATTCAGATTGTTTCCTAAAAATTCAGGGAATTGTCCACAAATTCAAGGAGCTTACCACAAATTCAGGGAAGTTTCCAAAAGTAAAGGGTTCTTCACAGAAGCTCAGGTAACTTTCCAGAAATTCAGGGGGCTTCCAGAACTTTAGAACCTTATCAGATTATTTTGGGTATTTTTCAGAAGTTCATAGAACTACTCAAGATGTTCAGGGAACTTCCCAGAAAATTAGAGAACTTCCAATAGAGAACAGTCAAGAAATTCATGAAGCTTTTCAACAGTTTGCGGATCTTTCTAGACGTTTAGTGAACTTCTTAGAATTTCATGAAACTTGCTAGACATATACAGAACTTCTTAGAAGTTCAGCGAACATGTTGAAGTTCAAGTAACTTCCTTAAGTTCAGGATTTCTCATGAATTCAAAAAACTTCTCAAAACTTCAGGAAATGCTCACAAAGATTATGAAACTCCCCCAAAGATCAGGAAACTTTCCAAAAGGTCAGCAAACATCTCAGATGTTCCCAGAAATTCAGAGAATTTCCCAGAAATTCAGAAAGTTTCCCAGAAACACAGAGAACTTTCCAAAAGCTCGAAAAAATTTCCAGATGCTCAGGGGATTCAGCAATTTAGGAAATTTCTCAGTAGTCCTGCGATCTTCCAAGAATTTCAGAAAACTTCCCCCAACATCGGGGAACTTTCCAGAATTTCAGAAAACGTCCCAGATAAACAGGAAACTGGATTTTTTGAGCATTCAAAAAGTTTAGGAAACATTCAAAGGATTTTTCCATAAGTTTGGGGAGCTTCCCAGAACTCCAGGGGTCTTTCCAGATGATCGTTTTTTTCCAATCGTTCCGAAAACATCCCATAAGTTCAGGGTATTTCAGTTTTAAGAAGAACTTAAACTGCTTCAGAATTTTTTTTTCAATTTCTCGTAAGTTATTTAAATATGTGTGATATTCTTCTTTTTATCACAGAATATGTAACTGCTGGAAGTTAAAACAACTTCTGGGAAGCGAAATCTGATTTTCTTAGTTCCCGTCGTTTCCAGAAAGTTTTTCCATGGATGATCAGCAAACTTTTTGGAAGTTCATCCAAGTATCCAGAAACGTTAATAATTATTCGGCAATTCAATGAACTTATCTAAAGTTTCACCATTTGTCTTCTCGAAAGACAGCGAGCAAACTTCATGATTATCTGGAAACTTCCAATTATTTTATTCAACTGCCGAGAAGTTGAATCAACTTCTGGCATGTTCATTATAGATATTTCCACCCAATCTTCATAGATATTCCGAAGTTCATTAAATTAAATTTTTAAAGAGTGCGTTCAGTTAGAAACTTAGAAGCTTATATAAGTTCTGAAATGATGCAAAATAGATCCGGTATAAAACAAAATTTACAAACCCTAGCGATGCAGCGATGTTTTTGCGTTTGGTCTAAACAAATAAATCCAAACCACGATTTGAACCACCGTTGAAGATGCTCTTAGAAGATCTGGCTACACGGCTGTAACAGATGAGGCCAGAAATGAACTTATTATTCATGTGGTGGCGAATGTGTTTGAAGTTTGGTGCATTGCGTTTGTAAGGGTGTTAACACATGGTGAAAGAAGAATTTGGGAAGCTGTGCTCAATGCCATCTCACGTTGTTTGCCGGTTTCCAGAGAAAAGAAAATGGTTTGGACAAATTTTGGCTAGAACCAAGAAGGAGCTACCAAATTTGATAACATTTGTTGAAAATTTGCTCATCCTGTCGCACCAAAAAGGCGTATTTAAAAAAAATGGAAAGTGTCTGGTGGTAAATCAAACTGGAAAAAGTTTGGGAGCTCAGAGATTTAGCTACGAGTAATTTATGTTAACTCATCTTAACAGTCGGGAAAATAAGGCAAAAATGCGGGAAAAATTCGGGGAAAATGCGGGAATTTTTATATTAAGATTGTGTGGCCACCCTGATTAAGCATAACTCAAGCAGACGTATCTAACATTTGATAGGAATTGAGAAAAATAAGGTAGAAGTTCCAGATGCTTTCATTAATTACTATTTAACTTTACTTCAAGTTTTATCCGATCTGTTCATTCTATCATGGTAAAATAATATTAAAAGAAGTAAAAATCCTGGTTTTCATTCACTTTCGCTCTATTTTTGAGATAATTAACACATACACCGGTTTGCCTCCATACCATACACATACACCATGTTAGATACGTCAGTGTGACATCTTGCTTGTTACAAACACCGGTTGGATACGTCAGTATTTCAGAACGTTTAGCACTTGCGTCATGTCAGATACACCGGGTATAATTTGTAAGCGCCGATACGTCGGCTTGCTGTGTGGTGTATCTGAACTATTTTCTTAACGTTAAAAAGGATCAGATAGGTCGCATATGAAATTTGACATATAAAACTGAATAATTTTGATAATAGTATTTGGCAATTGCTACTACATTAAGGGTGTTATTAATGACAGGATAGAATGAAAAACTCGATTTGTTTACATTTGCGACATACGTCCTTTCGAAAAGTTATGCTTGATATAATTAAAAGGGGTAGCCTGTTCTGTACAATTTTTTGAAACTTGTATATCATACAAGTCGAAATTTCCTTATTGCTGGTTCTAGGGAGCAATAACATGTAACATGTTATTGCTGATATGTAACATGTTGAAGTCAGAACCTTTAAACAAAATACAATCAGCGCTCTGTGTTAGAAGTTAATGCTGGGTTAATCCTGTAATTTAAAAAAATGTGATGAAATAATTAAAACAGTATTAAGAGGCATATGATAATAATATGCAGCTTGTTGCATCTTTACAGCTCAATCAGTGTTACTCTGGAATGTGAAGATCATTTTGCAATCAAATACAACATAAAACATTTGATTATACATTAAAAATTAAAAAATATTGACCTACAATAATAGAAAAACACCTCAAGATACAATGCAATAAAATATCTGTACTATCTGGACTCATCTTCCTGTAACCTTGAAGTAGATGAAATTTAATTATTATTAATTATTTTTTTAATAAATTTTTTTATTATGATTATAATAATATACAGTGATGATATGATGAAAATAATACTAAATTATATACATATTAAAATAAAATGCAGCTATTTGCCTCTTCTGCTGCGATGTTAGATGATACAAACTCTGAAATGTCGAAATTTTTTTAAAGTGATGCAATGAAAGAAAGTTTATCACCGGGCAACCTAGCAGAATGCCAAAGAAAATTTAATCAAACAGTAAGCAGAAATAAATTTCATATGATTATGATTACTGCCCAAAGAGGGAAACTTAACAAATCCACACAAAAAAAGAAAGAGAAAAAAAAGGAAGGAAATTTGAATTTTCCGATAACTTCTGATTCCTAAAACAATTAACGATTACTATACAATACTTGGGAACCTATGGATGATCTGAAATTATATACCGTATAAAGAATACTTTCTATTTTTCGTGGTAGGATAAGATTTCAGCATGCTACCTTACCCGGGTTGCGCTTCCTACATCGCGTTGGTGGGACTGCCTTTAGGTATAGTTGACGCGAAAAGCGTTTTTCTCAACCAGTGATGCCAGAACAGACACTGTTTAAGCCGCACCTCCTCAATCTAGCTGAAGTCAGAAGGACAAAAGTGCCCAGGCTGCACTTCCAGCTAAGTACGCAACCCTTAGCTGGCGGCTTGTCATCGAGACCCGTGGAAGCATGAGGTAGAACCCAGAGACCAGAGCTATGTTGCGGGGACACACGCTCCTTTGCGACTCACCATTTTGCAGCCCCTGATGGCAGCATTTCATCAACTCTCGTAAAAATAAATGCAAGTTGTTCTTAGCGCTCAGTGCACAAGCAAACGTAACTCATTGCTCAGTGCACAAGCAAATGAGACAGTTCGTTTCTTCCGCGCTCCGTTGTTGGCTAACCCGACAAAAGGAAACGTCAGTGTCGATCGTGATCGATGTAAATACAGGGCGCTGCCATGTTGGAAAATAGAATTTCGCAGTAGAAGAATAGATTAAAAGTTAGATACGGTGAATTGAGTTTGTTTATTAGAAGCTATAGAGAAATAAGTTAATTGTAGTATAGAGTTAAATTAGTATTGATTGGTGCAATGTAATTATTTCAAAAATAGTGTAGATAGTCAGGAAATGAATCGTTGTTTATTTTCAGTTTGAAGAACAGATTACGTGTTAGGGGGAGATTCGCTAAGTTGGATTGACAGTGTGAAAACTAATTTTGTAAGTAGTATAAGTAATTTGGTATTAAGGCTCCTTAAGTAACAGAATTACAGATTACAGCTTTGAGTGTGTCGAAAAGCATACTTCATAGACTGTTTTTCAATGATGTCCAGAACGCCCCCAACATATTCTCAAAGAAAATTATCCGTAATGATGGCTTATCCGTGTTGTGACCAAGATGAAAACTATGATGATATGGTGGAATGTGGCCGGTGCAAGCGATGGTACCAATGGTTCGTGTGTTGAGTAAACCAGAGCGTAGTGAGCTAGCTTGCCTGCCGTAAGTGCCCTGAGAGGATTTATCACCGCGAATCATTAAAAGTCGGAGCCACCCGCGTTCAACCATCTCGAACAGCAAAGAAAACAGGTAGTAACAATACGGGGCAGTCTGCAGGACAGAATAATAATAATAAAATTAAGGAGGTTTCTCAGATAGCGATAGGGACATCCCAATCGAAAGTAGTGAACTACTACCACGGCACATTCAAATCATTCCGTGCGCAGTGAAGTAGCAAAAACTATTATAAAGTAGCCAGTTACAAAAGTGTTGCGAGTTCACAGAAAAGTGGAAGCATGTAGTCGACAAGTTCAAAACGCGACTGGGCGTTGAAACAAATTGAAGAGCTTACGCAGAAAGGTCGTCTGGAAAACCCTCTTGCCGAGGAGAATCAGCTTAGATCAAAGTGAAGCAAAACAGATCGAACGTCAACAAAAGGAGATGGAGAAACTGCTAGAACTATCGAAAGCCGTCGAAGAGGAGTCAGTAGCCGGTGAAGAACAAGAACACGAACAAGAAGATGTGGACGTTGACTACAGAGAAAGAGTGAATGATTGGATGTCACAATGCGAAAACGGGATTATTCAGCTACGCATGCTAACGACAATAATAAGAGAGTCGCTGGAGAAGGAACTGCTTCAAACTGTCTTCAATTACGTCTAGAAACAGCGAGGAAGGAAGGGTGTTGAGTCATCCAACAAAAAGGAATTTCATGATGAAAGTACCAACGTACTTCAGATTGCGTCGCGAAGGTGCTTCCTGGTATGACGTTACTTTCAGGCTGCCCGAGGACTGGCTGCACGTTCATTAGTGGCTATGAACAGGCGAATTTGTCATGCGGATTCACCAATGCGGAGAATCCCCAGGCTTGCCAGGAAGCTCGAAGGGAAAGGCCCTAGATCTTGTGTGGAACCGTCTGCTTCTACCGCCAGATAACGTGCCAACCATTATTGAGAAGCTGCGCCGAAGGTTCGGCAACCCAGAGATTCTGTCAACGTTGCTGGCACACCGGATCCAGCTCAAAGGTTCAGATTCGGAGAATTTGAAGCCTCGTAATTGAGTTTGGCAGTGCAGTTGAGGAGTTCACACAACATTCGAGGTTTCGAAGCTTACCGATCATTTGAAAATCCTATGCTCATGCAGAGTTTGATACAGAAGCTTCCATCGAGCTACGCTATGCAGTGGGTGGAGTATAAGCGTCGGTCAGGTGGTCGATCTGAAAATTTTTGGAAGGTTTATGGAGGAATTGGTAGATAAGGCGTTAGAGTGTAATGCTTTGAAAGTGATGGATGATTGTCGTCGAAGAAGCGGGAAAAAACCGAAAGCAAAGGGTTCGTCTACGCAACGAGGAGGACCAAAGGTCAGTGTCACTGTAAATCTGATCAGCATTGCCGCAAGTTTCCAGACGAGCTACTCAAACATGTTCCTGACAGAAAGCCACTGGCTTCCCAGGTGCAGTTTTCACCGAAGAAAGAAATAAGCTGCTCTATCTGTCAGAAACCTGGACACATCGGTCGAGATTGCCGAGAGTTCCCGGAACAAAAGTCTGGAAGACCGATGGAGAATTGTGAAACGCAGAGAGCTGTGTCCGCTGTGTTCCCACAATCACGGAAATTCATAATGTAGGTCGAAGATTCGGTGCGATGATGAAGGACAAATGAACAGCATCACCCGTTGCTACATCCTGCGGCGGTGAAGGAACATCTAGGACGGAGGCCCGTTGCAATAGCCATCGTCTACCAAACAAAACAGGCGGATGTTTTCGCATAGTTCCAGTGACGCTTTATTACGATGGCAAAGAAGCAGAAGCTTTAGCATTAGTGGACGAGGGATCATCAATTTCACCATCGATAGTGAGGTAGCAGAGCTATTAGAGTGGACGGACCATGTGAACCGCTGAAATGTGTTGACGAATGGAGTCAGTCGCATCGAGGCTCATTCAAAGAAAGTAGACGCTGATTTCTGGAAGAAACCAATCAAAGAAGTTCGATCTACGAGCAGGAGGACCGTGAGAAGCTAGACCTGCCGGCGCAACAGCTAGATTCAAGGCAGTTCATTGAAGAGTTCCATCACCTAAAGGATATTGAGATCCCGTTATGGCTTGCAAGCGCCGAAGATATTGATTGGGATTGATAATATACACCTCATCGCTCCTTTAGAATTCATAGGAGAGACAGGAGAGCCGATCGCTGTAAGATGTCCGCTAGGCTGGACGGTTTACGGCCACGTCCGAACGTCGTTACAAATGTGCACTTCCTAGGCCATCATCACTGTTCTTGCGAAGAACGTAGTCAGACGGATAGAGAGTTGAATCAAATGGATTCGAGACAGTTTCCAACTCGAGGCAGTCGGGAGTCTCACCAGTACGGCTAGAATCTTGTGCGGAAGATCAATGCACGAGAGCTCGTAGAGCTGTCAACGAAGCGTGTGGGATTGCGATTTGAGACGCAAAACTAACTTGGTACTTACCATTGAACTTCATTATCAACCCGAAGAAACCTGGAAAGTTTAGGATGGTGTGGGACGCTGCGGCGAAATCCAACGGTGTTTCATTGAATGATACGTTGACTGGACCTGATCTGGTCGTTTCGTTGTGTACGGTGCTAAATAGTTTTCGAGAACGGAAGGCATTGAAATCTACTTGGAGGTGACATCCGAGAAATGTTTCATCAGATTATGGTACGGCCGACTGCGCCATGCGATTTGCCGTTCTGGATCCAAGCCGTGAACCTGATGTTTACGTGATGAACGTGCTTATATTCGGGGCTAGCTGTTCTCCTTACTTAGCACAGTTTGTCAAAAAGCTGAACGCGCGAGAACATGTTGACCAGTATCCTGAAGCGTGATTCGAAAGCATTACGTCGATGACTATTTTGACAGTGCAGATACAGAGGAGAAAACGTTGATGCGAGCAAAGGAAGTAAGAATGGTGCATGCTGGGACGGTGGATTTGAGATTCGAAACTGGGTGAGCACCATCGAAGGTATTAGAAGGACTTGGTGAAACAGAGCCCATGGTGGTAAAGTCGTTAGATGTAACTGTTTAAAACAGCGAGAGTGCTTGGGGTGTTATGGCAAACGAAAGATGATTGCTTTGTGTTTTCCAATTTCATATGGGATGATTTGAGACCGTACGTTGAAGATGAAGCTTGGCCCACGAACGAATTGCACTAGATGCGTCAAACCATGAGTATGCCCGACCCGAAGCAGTTTCTGCCGTTGTTGATTCATGGACGTGTTCTAATGCAGGATTTGTGGCGCAGTGGCGTCGGCTGATGAAAAACTAGAGAAACACATTACCAACGATGGCTGAGATGGACAGAGTTGTTCCCTTTGATAAACAATGTATGTGTTCCTCGGTGCTATCTCGGTGGAATGGGGCATGATGCATACGGAACTGTTCAATCACGTGTTTGTTGATGCAGGAGATGAGTCCTACGGAAGCGTAGCATATTTACGGTTCAGCGAAGGAGAGCGTGTTCATTGTGCCTTCGTAGAAGCGAAAGCAAAGGTAGTGCCGCTTCAATACCTATCCATACCCAGGAAAGAACTAGAGGCCGCAGTATTAGGGAACGAGACGGATATGACGATCTTGGAAAATCAGCTTAATTTACAATGACAAAGTGTTTTTTGTGGACTGATTCAAATGCTGTCGTATCATGGATAAAATCGGACGCGAGACGGTATAAACCTGGTCGCTCACCGAATTGGGAAGATATTGAGTGTCACCAATCCAGATGATTGGCGTTGGGTTCCCACAAGAAGTAATGCAGCAGATGATGTCACTAAGTGGGGAAGTGGCTACCAGATCAGAACAAAACAGTCGATGGTTTCGTGGACCTGACTTTCTTTCAAATGGAAGAGTGTTATCTACAAAAACACCAATCAGTTGAAGTAGAGGAAGAATTACGTGCAAGTGTATTACTGCACGAAATAATTTTGCCTGATGTCATGATGTCTAGGATGGAGCACATATCGAAATGGAAGGTTTTGGTAAGGACCGTGGCCACCATGTATCGGTTCATTACTAACTGTCGACGGAGAATTCAGAAACAAGCAATAGAAGCCTTACCGTCATCACGAGAGACATCTGTTAAACTCCTGGCTGCGTTAAACTCCTGCCACGGCAAGAAGAATATTGGCAGCGGAAAATTACTTATGGCGGTAGCGCAAGCCGAAGAGTTCGCGGATGAAGTGAAGACGCCTGGGTAGTCGATTGATAGTAGGAAGATCAAAGAAACGATTGAGAAGAGTAGCCTTATATCATTCATATCACCGTTTCTGGACGAGTTCGGTAGTACGTATGAAAGCGCTGACTGAAGCTGCAGAGTGCAGCATTCGACGTAAGATTTCCAATAATCCTGCCAAAGAATCACTTGGTTACGATCAAGTTGCTAGAAGCGTATCATCATGAGTGTGGTCACGGGAGTCGAGAACCAGGTTAACGAAATACGCCAACGTTTCTACATTCCCGGATTGAGATCCAGGATAGATACAGGTCATGAGAGACTGCTTGTGGTGCAAAATTCAAAAATCAAACCACTGGTACCGCGGATGGCACCGCTTCCTAGGTCATTGCCAAATGGCAGCAAAGCTGCAACCATTTTCATTTGTTGGCTTGACTATTTCGGACCTTTGAAGTGGCTATATCGGCAGAAGACGAGAGAACGATGGGTTGCACTCTTTACGTGTCTGACGGTCCGCGCTGTGCATCTGGAGGTCCACAACCTGACGACTCAGTCTTGTGAAATGGCTATTCGTAGGTTTGTTGCAAAGGTATGGAAGTCCAATTGAGATATTTTCGGATAACGGGACAACCGTAGGAGCGAGCAGAGATCTCATAGAACAAGTGCGAAAGATCAACACGGAGTGCGCAGACACATTCACGGGCGCTAAACCAAGTGGACCTTCAACCCGCCCTCAGCGCCGCACATGGTGGTGTCTGGGGAGCGCATGTTCCTGTTCGGTGAAAGAAGCGTTAAAACCTTTACAGGTGAGCGGAAGTTGACGGACGCGTCCTTCAAACCGCGCCTATAGAGGCAGAAAGCTTAATTAACGCTCGTCCCTGACGCGCGCGTCCACCAACGTGCAAGAGACACGAAAGCACCCACTCCAAACCACTTTTACGGAACTATCCTTTAGGGAGCGCGCGTCAAGGCAGCCGGAAGAGCTTGAAGACAGGTTACGGCAGTAGCTATCGCCAAGCACAATATCTGGCCGGTGAGATGTGGAGTCGTTGGTAGCGAGAGAATATCTACCTACGATAAACCGAGGACGAAGTGGTTTGAGAACAGAAGCCTATCGCAGTCGGAGATCTAGTGTACGTTGCGGACACGAGAACGAAATAGCTGGGAACGTGGTGTCGTAGGAGAGATTTTCACCGGAGGCGACGGAAAGAGCGCATCAGTGGTCGTGCGAACCAGTTCAGAGTTAAAAGGAGGCCAACAGCGAAACTAGCCGTTATGGAGCTTGAGTGTGCACAGTAAGCCTGTAGTGTGTTTTGGACCAGCAACAGGCTTACGGGTGGAGGATGTTACACCTGACCGGGAAAGGGTTGAACGCGTGAACGTGTTCCGAATAATTTGTCATCGGCTAACCCGACAAAAGGAAAACGTCAGTGAGATCGTGATCGATGTAACACAGTGGCGCTGCCATGTTGGAAAATAGAATTTCTGCAGTGTAGTTGCATTAAAAGTTAGATACGGTGAATTGAATTTGTTTATTAGAAGCTATAGAACAAGTTAATTGGTATGAGTTAAATTAGTATTGATTGGTGCAATGTAATTATTCCAAAAATAGTGATAGTCAGAAATGAATTGTTGTTTATTTTCGTGTTTGAGTGCGAACGGGATTACGTGTTAGGAGAGATTCGGGTTGCTGGATTGGATAAAGGTGAAACTAATTTTGTAAGTAGTATAAGTAATTTGGTATTATATTCTTTAAGTAATATAATTTACGATTACAGCTTTGAGTGTGTCGAAAAGCATACTTCATAGACTGTTTTTCAATGATGTGCAGAACGCTCCCAACATTATCTAACGCTTAATTACTTGGCAACTGTTGAATTGATGTGATCCCGCATTACAGATGTTAATTTGGGTTGAATAAGTGAAATAATATAATGCTTGTGGTTACTTGAGATAGGTGGCCACACACGTTTGTCATCCGGCGGCAGCAGATCAGTGGTTGAGCGTCATGAGCTCCCACGAACGAGTCATGGATGATTTGTCGGAAGATGAATCATCTATGGCGCGAAATGATGAGGTAGATAGTTCAGGTGGTCCTTGGCTTCTATTTTCAGCCCAAAACAAAACCTCTGAATGTATCTCAAATTTCGCACGATCTGACGAAGCGAGTCTTGGCCGTGACCGAGATAATTAAAATAAGACCCAATAAACTTCGGATCGTTGTGTTCAACCTCAAGCAAGCTAATGAGATTGCTGTCTATCAGCTCTTTACACTCGAGTGTCGAGTGGAATTCCCAACTCCGGGTATTGAAGTTGAAGGTGTGGTCACCGAAGCGAGTTTAACACCCGAGACCCTGCTGAAACAGGCGGTTGGTAGGTACAAGAACCCTCTGCTTTTTTCAGTAAAGATACTCGATGGGTAAAAGTATGTGGCACAGTATCGATCACTAAGGGTGAAAAGAAGTTTACACTGTCAGACTCGTTTCGTGTGACTCTGGTTCAGCCATCCCTCAATACGTCGAGTTGGAAAACTTCGACTACCTATGCGGTTGTTTGTACCTCGGGTCATGATCTGTCACAAATGTAAGCAGATGGGACATACGACCTCCCATTGCGGCAATAAGGCACGCTGCTCCAACTGTGGGGAGAAACATGAGGATGGCACCTATGCGGATAGCACACCAAAATGTGCTTTCTCCAAGGGATCTCCTTCTCATGCTCTCTCGTCATGCCCGGCATACAAACAACGCGGGGAGTAATTTGAACGTTCTCTAAAACAACGTTCAAGGCAGTCTTTCGCAGAAATGCTTAAGAAAGCCTCACCATCACCCAATGCCAATACAAATCCTTTTGCTCCTCTGTCAGATGACGAGTCTGACTTTGATTTGGCTGAAGAGAGAACATCAGTCAGGAAGGTGTTTCACGGAAGCAAAGACACGTCCGTCTACGAAAAGTTGCTGAACAAAAGCCCGAGATCAGCCAGTCCATTCCACGAAACGGTGGAAAGAAGGAAAATCTAATTCCTACTATATTCCGTAGTACTAATTACACCCAGGGCTTTCCATCTTTTCCGGGGGCATCCAAAACCCCTGATTTCCGATTGAGAGAACAGAAGCCCCTTCCTCGACTGGGCTGTTCTCATTTGATGACATAGTCGAAGGTATCTTTAAGTACTTCGAAATTCCTGATCCTCTTAAAAGCATTGTTCTTGCAATGCTTCCCACAATGAAAACGTTTTTGAAGCCATGAACTGTAAAGTGGCCCCTCCTTGCGGCAAACAATTCCTTCAATGGATAATTTTTCAAATGTGGTCGGGAATTTGATCACTGTTTTACAGTGGAATGTTCGAAGTCTGATTCCCAAATTGGAATCATTCAACTTTTTAGCTCACACTACCGGTTGGGATGCATTCGCTCTTGGTGTGTCTCTTCTGAAATCGATCTTCCGTTTCATGATTTCAATGTAATTCGTTTTGATCGTGAGGATTCGCGTGGAGGAGGAGTAGCTAAGGGGATCAAAAAATGCTACTTCTTCTATAGAGTGAATTTTCCTCCTATTCCAGGTATTGAAGTTGTCGCATGTCAGGTTGTTATTAAAAAATAGCCTTTGCGTTACTTCCGCTTATATTTCTCCTAGAGCCTCAATAAACCAACAAAAAAATTCAGATATTTGTTCAGTTCAATACCCGGTTTCGTGTGACTCTGGTTCAGCCATCCCTCAATACGTCGAGTTGGAAAACTTCGACTACCTATGCGGTTGTTTGTACCTCGGGTCATGATCTGTCACAAATGTAAGCAGATGGGACATACGACCTCCCATTGCGGCAATAAGGCACGCTGCTCCAACTGTGGGGAGAAACATGAGGATGGCACCTATGCGGATAGCACACCAAAATGTGCTTTCTCCAAGGGATCTCCTTCTCATGCTCTCTCGTCATGCCCGGCATACAAACAACGCGGGGAGTAATTTGAACGTTCTCTAAAACAACGTTCAAGGCAGTCTTTCGCAGAAATGCTTAAGAAAGCCTCACCATCACCCAATGCCAATACAAATCCTTTTGCTCCTCTGTCAGATGACGAGTCTGACTTTGATTTGGCTGAAGAGGGAACATCAGTCAGGAGGGTGTTTCACGGAAGCAAAGACACGTCCGTCTACGAAAAGTTGCTGAACAAAAGCCCGAGATCAGCCAGTCCATTCCACGAAACGGTGGAAAGAAAGAAAATCCAATTCCTAATATATTCCGTAGTACTAATTACACCCAGGACTTTCCATCTTTTCCGGGGGCATCCAAAACCCCTGATTTCCGATTGAGAGAACAGAAGTCCCTTCCTCGACTGGGCTGTTCTCATTTGATGACATAGTCGAAGGTATCTTTAAGTACTTCGAAATTCCTGATCCTCTTAAAAGCATTGTTCTTGCAATGCTTCCCACATTGAAAACGTTTTTGAAGCCATGAACTGTAAAGTGGCCCCTCCTTGCGGCAAGCAATTCCTTCAATGGATAATTTTTCAAATGTGGTCGGGAATTTGATCACTGTTTTGCAGTGGAATGTTCGAAGTCTGATTCCCAAATTGGAATCATTCAACTTTTTAGCTCACACTACCGGTTGGGATGCATTCGCTCTTGGTGTGTCTCTTCTGAAATCGATCTTCCGTTTCATGATTTCAATGTAATTCGTTTTGATCGTGAGGATTCGCGTGGAGGAGGAGTAGTTTAGGGGATCAAAAAGTGCTACTTCTTCTATAGAGTGAATTTTCCTCCTATTCCAGGTATTGAAGTTGTCGCATGTCAGGTTGTTATTAAAAAATAGCCTTTACGTTACTTCCGCTTATATTCCTCCTAGAGCCTCAATAAACCAACAAAAAATTTCAGATATTTGTTCGGTTCTTCCTGCTCCACGGTTGATCATAGGAGATTTTAACTCTCACGGTACATGCTGGGGAGAACCGTACGATGACAACCGGTCTTCCTTGATATATGACCTCTGTGACAACTTCAATATGACAGTTCTTAACAATGGAGAAGCAACACGTTTGGCTGGTTCATCCTCACTTGGCAGTAGATTAGACCTCACACTTTGTTCGAATTCATTAACGTTAGATGGCACATGGCCATAAAAATTTCGATTGCCACCGGGTTTAATCCATACGAATCCATCAACGTCGCTAATTATCGTACCCGTTACATCGATTGGTTCAGGACAGCAGTAGATGTTAACCGTAACAACGGTTATAGAGCTTCCACCGCTGGAGGAATACAACTTTCTCTCCAACCTCATCTTAGATAGCTCACTTCAAGCTCAATACAGGAACATCATTTCGCAGGAAACCTCCTTCTCCATGGTGGGATCAGCAGTGAACCGAGGTTTACCGTAAACAGTCCGACGCGTTCAAAGTTTTCCGTAGACGTGGAACACCTGAGCACTTCGAAGTATACACGGCTCTCGAATGCGAACTTAAGAGCCTCATCAAGGCTAAGACACGCGGATACTGGCGAAGATTCGTGGACAAGCTATCACGCGAGACGTCGATGAGTACTCTTTGGAAAACGGCGCGAAGGTTGCGTAACCGAACTACGAACAACGAGAACAAGGAGTACTCGGACCAATGGATGCTCAAGTTCGCGCAAAAAGTCTATCTAGATTCTGTGCCTTTTTTCAACTCTCTCTCGCACTCCTTTCGTGTGGTAATACAGCTCCAGGAGCTGATAGGATCAAGTTCAACTTGCTTAAGAAGCTCCCAGACGTCGGTAAGGGGCGCAAGTTTAACTTGTTTAATCCGTTTCTGGAGCTCAACATTGTACCGGATGATTGGAGACGGTTGAGAGTTATTGCCATTCAAAAACCTGGTAAACCCGCGTCCGACCACAACTCTTATCGACCCATCGCGATGTTATCTTGTGTTCGAAAGCTGTTGGAGAAAATGATCCTCTGGGTTGAGACGAACAACCAGCTTTCAGATAGTCAATATGGTTTCCGTAGAGGTGGGGGAACGAACGACTGTCTCGCGTTGCTTTCCACAGATATTCAGTTAGCTTTTGCTTAAAAAGAGCAAATGACTTCTGTGTTCTTGGATAACAAGGGGACTTTTGATTCAGTATCTGTTGAAGTTCTTTCAGATAAACTCCACGCTTGTGGATTTTCTCCATTACTCACTAATTTTTTGTACAATTTGCTGTCAGAGAAACATATGAGCTTTACTATTTTTCGTTAACAGTCACTCGTCAGCTGGCTGTATAAATGGAGTAAAGGAGATTTGGGGTGATGGCTTCATTCTATCATCCCAAGGGTGTCGAAGAAATCTTGGTTTGGGGGGATGGATGTGGGTCGAGACTTCATTCGTGTGCTGTCTCGCCTCATGTCCAATAATTATTCTTTGATCGCTAATTTATACCGAGTTGGGCTGAGCGACAGCAATCTTTGTGAATGTGGACAAGGTTACCAGGACGCAGATCACATTGTTTAGTCTTGTGCTGAGCATCGTGAAGTCAGATCTGAGCTTTATTATTTCCTTTCGGGTTCGAGGTAGACAACCCAATGTACCGCTTCGAGATATTTTGGCTGTACGTGACCTGGAGTTTTTGAAACTCATTTATGTGTTTTTGACTAACATTGGCCTTAGATTATAGTTAGTTTAACCTGTATGTTTACTATAAGTATATTTTTATCTGTGTTTGTGTGTTTTTTCTCTTTCTCAAAATTGTTCAAGTAAAAAAACCAAACGTTGTAAAGTTATAAGTGTTACGCCAATTCCGAATTTAAAATAAACGTGGTTTGTTAAATATACTTCAAATTCCCACCCATCTTCCCATACCATCAGTTATTCATATTGACCTCGAGACAGCCGCAAGTAATCAGTTCTATCCCCTTAACGATAGTTTTAAGATAACTGATGTATAATAAAATAAAAACTTGGCTCTGTAAAGTTGATTCGATTGACCCTGTACAAATAAAGGGTTTATAAAAAAAATTCCTCTTTCAGTAAATAGTAAACCGGTTCATTTTTTAATGTGGTAGAACGCCATTTAAGGGGACCCTCCCCTGGATTTGGGCAAAAATAAGGCAAAGTTTGTATTTTTTTGTGGGAGATTGAAAAGGCGTACGAACTTTCGGTTTTGACGAATCAATTCAATTATTATTAAAAATTTTAAAGAGATAAAAATATGTTGAAAATTCAAAATGGCGGCTACAAAATGGCGATTTATCGCAACCATGTTTTCAATCTAACTTCAAGCCCCGGGCTTGATCTATTAATCAGATTCCCTCCATCAAATAACTGTTTGAAAGGTTATAATTTTTTGTACGGCTTGAACTAAAAATTGGCACTAATAATTAATTATTTATAATTTTTGAACACGGTTGAAATGAAAAAAAAGTCAAAACCGGAAGTTTGTACGCCTTTTCATTCTCCCACAAAAAAATACAAACTTTGCCTTAGTTTTGCCCAAATTCAGGGGAGGGTCCCCTTAAACTGGCATACACTAGTGCAAAAAACCTTTGAATGTTTATTAAATAACCATATGAAAATTGACCACAAGGAAACCGTTTGAATTTTATAACATTACCTCATGAAACGTTATAATTGTTGTCACAAGCACTTCTAATGGTTAGCTTATGGCAACCATATAATTTTCAATGAAATTAATTTGTTATAGTAAAGTATAATAGTATGTTGCATAGTATATGTTATAGTGTATACTAACTCGTAGAAGGAGAGGAGAGCTCTGATTGGTTTGCATCGGTTAATATGATCAGTGGAAAACCTTTTTTCGGAATTGACGTGTTGGTACTTTTCAGTAAAAATACGAGGAATTATAATAGAACGAAGTTGTTCCAGAATCCCACGAGATGCTTCATGGAAGAATTATAATGAATTGAAGAACTGCTATATTTGAAGTAAGTACGGTCTGGAGTAAAGCACGGAAGACAAAATTCTCATAAACCGATATGGTGTTTTCAGCCTCAGCATTTCTTAAAAAACCTATTACAAATAACAAACATTTCTTTTGAAATTCTGAGCGAGAGCTCCCGGAACCGACT
This sequence comes from Aedes japonicus, assembly GCA_034211315.2. NCBI lineage: Eukaryota > Metazoa > Arthropoda > Insecta > Diptera > Culicidae > Aedes > Aedes japonicus. The sequence continues at coordinate 117,197 of JASCZW010000321.1, read as the reverse complement.
CTAGAGGGGTTTTACTTGTGTCAGAACTTCAAGACTCATGTTATGCGTTGAGTGCATACAGCCAAGAGCAATATACAGAATGAGTTATGGTCAGACGCTGGTTTACCAGGCTTTTAGATAGCTATCTCTTTCACCTGCCTCCACTCAGCCTCTACAAAGTTGTTCCGAATTAAAAAAAAAATAAGTCCAGTAAGCGTCTTTTTGCGATATCTGGGAGTTTTTTTCAGAAGATTGAATTTTGTAATTTCGCATCTGGGTGAGTAGTTGATAGAAGGAGTTTGATGAAAGAAGAGCCATAGAGAATTCCAGCATTTTGAATGGTCTGTCCAGAGATCCGTCTGGAGACTTTTTTTGAAAAAATATGTTTTGCTTAAACAGAATCCAGACAGCCCTTTTACGCGAAGCCGAATATCCATCAGATGAGTGGTTACGCATGTTGCTCACCCGGAAGACCTCATTAAACTCTACAAAACAACTATTCTTTCAGTTCTCGAATATGGCTCTATTTGCTTCCTCTCGGCAAGAAACAGCCACTTCATTTAATTGGAACGCATTCAATATCGTTGTTTACATATTGCTCTTGGCTGTATGCATTCTACGCATAAAATGAGAATGGAGGTTCTGGCAGGAGTGAAACTCTTACAGAACCGCTTCTGGGAGCTCTCATCTAGAATACTGATCAAGTGTGGAATCAGTAACAACCTTGTGATTGAAAACTTCGAAGAAATGCTCGAATTGAGTACCCAGTCTAGATTCTTGTGAATCTATATTAACTATATGTCATCCGATATTAGTCTTCCATGCTATAATTCTCTTAGTGTAGGCTTCACTTATCACAGTTCCTCCATTGATTATGATCTCTCCATGAAACAGGCTATTCAAGGAGTTGCAGATCAACTTCGACCTATTTTAATTCCCCATATTTTTATTGAAAAGTACCAACATGTCAATTGCAATAGAAGAATTTTCACTGATGGGACGCGCATTGATGGATCCACTGGTTTCGGTGTTTACAATTCGACATGGAGTTTTCATAAGGGCCAATGTCGCAAACGTAAACAATGGCTTCTTTTGCGAATTTCTTGAATATGCTAACTCGCTCAAGTAAACTACCATTTCTATTATAAAGAGGACCTCCTGTTCTGCACAATCATCGTCATAATTCACTATGATTAAGTTAGCATTCTCGAGAAATTTGCGGAAAAAGTCATTGTTTACGTTTGCGACATTGGCCCTTATGAAAACTTTTTGTCGAATTGTAAGATCAGGCTGCCGTCATTTTATGTTATGGTACTTCGGTTAACCGAAGTAAGTAATTCTAAATGAGTGTGTATGTATCCACATGTATTTTCATCGGGTTTGCTACTCGTATGACAGTTATCTAACCGCCAATATTGTGTGTTGTGTATGTGTGTGTCTTGTACTCTTTATCTCAGAAGATCTGTGTTGAGGATGTGAAAATAAGATTAATATTCATTCGTTTTATTATGGTTTCAGTTGAAAATCGAATTTATCGACTAGCGACAATCGATTTTACTCTCATTCTGTACGTTATACCTATTGTCGGAAGTAGTGCGCTGTACAGCGCATCTGATGCGCCATACAGCGCACTACTTCCGACATTAGGTATAACGTACAGAACGAGAGTAAAATCGATTGTCGCTAGTCGATAAATTCGGTTTTCAACTGAAACCATAATACAGTACCGGTTGTGTTCGGTCGAGCAGATGTATACGCTTTCGCGAAATCACGCGTTTAACTGTGATCCGAAACTATCTTCACTACAGCTATCAGAAGTGGGATCGGTCGTCCATTTTCTGTTCGTTTTTCATGAATGTGTCAGCAATTGCAATCACAGCAAATGGCTGGACGAATGAATAAAACGGAACTGATTGAGTGGCTTCGCCATCACGGTGTCGAATTTCCGGCTTCCGCAACGGTGGTGCATCTTCGAGCCCTTTATGCAAGCACAGAGGGAGCAGAAAATCAAGATGGCGACCAGCAAGAGGACGGCGATGACGAAGCAAGTAAGCCCGAAGACGGGGTGATCCAAGATGAAGAAGGAGAACGTGGCTTGATTGCTAAGATACGCCTGCTGCAGAAGAGGAAACTGATTGCGGATCTTCGCCGGGAAATTGCTGCCTTGGAAACCACTATCGGCAAGCAACCAGAGTTTAACGACGTCAAATATATGGCGCGCAAGTTTTTGGGAGACGATTTAATTGACGCATCGAAATGGCTGAATGATTTCGAGCAGGCGTGCCAATCAGTAAACGGTGATGATGCTTTCAAGCTGAAATGCATTCGTCGTCTCATTGAGCCAGGATCGGAAGCGGAGATATTCCTACACATCAATAAATCGTCCACGTATGCTGAGTTCAGAAGCAATTTCATTGCCTATTTCGGACACACATACTCTATATTTCACCGAAATAATCGACAAGCTACGTAAAACTACTTTCCAAACATCAAAAACCTCGTGACTGGGTACATTTTGAAGATGGAGGAAATCGCATCAAGGGCAACCATTGATGAAGTACAAGTTGTTCAACATATTATAGACGGATTTCAAGATCATTCTGCAGACATCGCGATTCTTTACTCGGCGGGGACAATCGCCGAATTGAAGCGGCTTTCTCGACGTTACGCACAATTGCGGGAAATGCGATCTTCCCGCACTTTCGCTCCATCGACGTCATCGAATGCAGCTAAACCAAGGACCAGGAAGCCTGGTCCTTGGCCTGGGAAATACATGTCAAGAGTACCGACCCCGAAGTACGATGCTTCAATTGCTCCGGCGTTGGGCATTATTCCGCTGTTCTGAACCTCGTCGGGAGAAGGGATCCTGCTTCAGATGTGGCTCAACACAACATAAACTACGAGTTTGTTCAGAACCAGCGCCCCGTAACAAGAACCAAGTGGCGTTGGTCGATGAATTCCGTGCCAAAGAGGAGAATCTGGCTGTTGAAGACTTGAGTGGAGTACTCTCCGAGATGAAAGTGTTGCCTTTTTCTTTACGCGAACTGTGCAGCTTCAAACACTTTCTATCTCTTTTTGACACCGGTAGTCCGATTAATTTGATACGAAGATCGGTGGTTCCGCTCAGTTCTATCCCATCGGAAGAGAAACATTCAGGATATCGAGGTGTTGGAGGATTTCCTTTGTGTACTTATGGTATCCCAATACGAATTAAATTCCATGGTCGCGCAGAGACCGTTAAAATATACGTAGTGCCAGATCATTTCATTCCTTTGTTGTTAGGACGAGATTTCTTAAAACATTTTAACATTTGTTGGGTTGGCACTTCTATTATTAAAAATATGCAAATAATTAAACCACAGATTGAAGTTAAGAGTGGGAATAAAGTTGGAATTTCTGGAAAGTTGAAATTCCATGCATTGTATCTATGACGTAGTTAAAGGAAGAACTAAAATGATTCACGCAGCATGCGATCAATGCTGTCAGATTGATTCACATATTAGTCCCGACAATCCCGCTGATCGTAGTGATTTTGTACCGGATATTTTCGGAATCGACCTGCATGGAAAATGTTCTGATGAGTACGATGTGAACCCTAAATTGAGTAAGAGTACTCAAGATCAGATCAAAAAGATGATTCTGCGAGATTATATCGACTGGGATGCTATTCCGGCCATTGAGCACAAATCTGAAATGAAACTTAAATTGTCTTCCGATTTTCCGATTAGTTTTGCCCCTCGTAGACTTTCGCATTCCGACAATAGAGAAGTAGATCGATTCGTTGACGAACTCTTGTTTAATAAAATAATACGACCTAGTGGCTCTCCGTATTCCTTTCCTATTGTTTAGCGAACCAAAAAGTCCAGAGAAAAGCGTATGTGCGTTGATTATAGATCCCTGAATAAAATAACGATACGTGATAGCTTTCCGCTTCCGCTTATTGACGATTGCTTAGAACGACTAGAAGGGAAAAAGTATTTCACTCTTTTGGAATTGAAACATGGTTTCCACCAGGTAAACGTGGCTGCTGATTCTTTGTGACACCAAATGGTATGAATATCTTAAAATGCTGTTCGGTTTACGTAATGCCCAAGCAAGTTTCCAGCGACTCATTAATAAAGTGCTTGATCCATTTTTGAAGGAGGGCTCTGTTACGGTTTATTTAGACTACATTACCCTAGCAACCTGTACTATTGAGGAGCATCTTACATTGCTGAAACGGGTTATACGACGCTTAGCTGAATACAGGTTGGATATTAACTTTAAAAAATGTTTATTCTGTTATACCAATATCGACCTTCTTGGTTTTACGATAAATTAACAAGGAATACGACCGAATAACTCTCACCTCAAGGCTATTAATGACATACCGTTTCCGTCTGATGTAAAAGAAGTAAGCAAGTGTCTTGGACTGTTTTCATATTTCCGCCGATTTGTTCCGTCTTTTTCCAGTATCGCACAACCTTTACGTATGTTGACTAGACCTGGTGCAAGATTCGACTTCGAGGGAAAGTGCATGGAAGCATTTTTGACTCTGAAGGATGGTCTAGTTTCTGCTCCCATCCTTGTTTTGTATAACCCTGAACGAGAAACTGAGTTGCATTGTGATGTTAGTTCAGATGGGTTTGGTGGCATACTGATTCAGAAAAAGGCGATGGTAAATTTCACCCTGTTGGATATTTTTCGCGGCGTACTACACCTGCTGAGTCTCGTTATCATAGTTTTGAACTGGAAACGTTGGCCATTATGTATTTCCTCCGTTAATTCAGAATCTATGTCGAAGGTATTCCGTGCCGCATCATTACCGACTGTAACTCATAAACTATGACATTGAATAGGAAAAGTATAAACGCAAGGAAAGCTCGTTGGGCTTTACAATTGGAAAACTATCATTATACAATCCAGCATCGTAGTGGTAAATTGATGAACCACGTTGATGCATTAAGTCGATATCCGTCTGTGTCTGCTTGTACATTTGGAAATTCCGATCAACTGATTTCCGCAGTAAATCCGGATGACGTAAATTTTCAGTTGCAAGTTACACAAAACCGAGACAAGGAAATTCTAGAGTTGCGAGAGAAGTTAGAGCAAAGTTCAGTTAAGGATTTTGTATTAGAGGACGGGCTAGTCTGGCAGCAGGAAGGAGCAGTATCGTGTACTGTGACTGAGGCTGGAAACCTCGGTCCGGTTACAACATAAGCCATAAGCTCTTGTTGTATGTTCCTAAGGAAATGGAAATTAATATCATTCATGAGCCGGACGAGAAGATCTGTCACATGGGTGTTACAAAATGTATCGACCAGATAAAGATGCATTATTGGTTTCCGAAAATGAAAGAGAAGGTTAATCGATACATTCAGAATTGTATACGTTGTGTTATGTACTCCGTTCCGTCTAACAACAATAATCACCGAAGTCTCCACAGCATTCCTAAGAAGCCGATTCCTTTGATACAGGCCCACTTCCGTCAGTCATTTCCAAAAGGAAGCATATATTTGCAATAGTTGATGCTTTTACAAAGTTCGTGAAATTATATGCCGTTAATTTTACGAGTTCGAAAGAAGTTTGTATATGTCTCGATAAGTATTCCGAACATTATAGTCGTCCTCGTAGGGTGATCAGTAATAGAGGAACATGTTTCACATCATTGAAGCTCAATTCGTATTTGTTAGATAATAATATCGAGCATGTAAAGGTCTCTACGGCTTCCCCCCAAGCAAATGGACAGGTCGAAAGGGTGAACAGAGTTATAAAATCTATGCTGCTAAAGTATCCGAACCTATTCAACATTCCGATTGGTCAAATGTGTTGGTTCAGGTCGAGTACGTTATCAATAATTCCATACATTCCTCTACACAACAAACACCCTGTATGCTTTTATTTGGTGTCAATCAACGTGGTCGTGTTGTAGATGCACTTTCAGAATTTCTGGAAGGTCTCCATTGGTCGGATTCTGGAAGGGATCTAACTGCATTGCGGGAGGTGGCTTCCAAGAACATTACGATTTCTCAAGATCGCAATTTCGCCCAATTTGAGAAACACCATAAGTCTTCCGTTAAGTATTCCGAAGGAGAATTCGTGGTTATCCGAAATATTGATACCACAATTGGAACAAACAAGAAATTTATTCCAAAATATAAAGGCCCATTCCGTATACATAAAGTCCTTCCGCATGACAGATATGTTGTCAGGGATATAGAGAACGGTCAAATCTCTCAATTACCCTATGATGGTATAATAGAAGCTTCCCGAATGAGACGTTCGGTTGACTGGCGTGATTTGGATGAAAACTGTAATGAGTTAGAAAGGCTGCATAATTCTGTATAATGGCAAGATTTTCCGTATTGTTAGGCTCTGTCGTCTGTGTTTTGTGTTTTATGTTGCGTTATGTTATGTTTTGTTTATGTTTTATCAATGCTCAGTACTAGTTCTTACGAATTTGAATGAATTTGAGTCTCCGATAGATCGAGTCGATCTTTTGTCAGTATGGCCGAGTTGTAAGATCAGGCTGCCATCATTTTATGTTATGGTACTTCGGTTAACCAAAGTAAGTAATTCTAAATGAGTGTGTATGTATCCACATGTATTTTCATCGGGTTTGCTACTCGTATGACAAGTTATCTTAGTGATCCTCAGCATCCTCAGAGTACAGAGATATTAGTGATCCTCAGAGTACTCTGAGGATCACTAAGAGATATGCGGAAGCGGCCATGTTGAGCCAATCGAGCAGCGAGAACTCTCAAAATCTCAAACGAGCATGTTTACTGTTTGCTGAAATGTTTCGATTGCTAAGTGTTGAAATGGAGTTAAAATAAATGGTTTATATTTATTACGCTTCAAAAATCAAAAATGAATCATTCGTATTCTGCTGAACTCGTGGTGTAATAATAACATAATATTTTATTATTATCTATGTTCGATCATGTTGCTTGTGTTGCTGAAATTCTGTACAAATTCCGGCAAATTTCATTTTAGTCAATTCATTTCACTAGTGCCGTGTTGTCAGTATTTTGAAGAGGATTCTGCTCCAGTGTCTAATTCTGTCTGTTTGTTTGGATCGCAGATTCCCTCATACCCGTTTAATAATGAAATCGCCAAATCTGAAGTCAACATTAGGAATCACCTACATACTCATTCAAGTCTGCAATAGCAATCATCAGAGTATTCGGAAAGTTACTAGTCGTCCATACGACAGTTTCCGGCCAACCCGTTTCCAGTCTTGTCTCGATTTTGTAATGTAAATATACGGTGATACATCGGTGTACACCAACAATATTCAAGACGTAGCTTATGTTGACGCAATTCTATGTGCAAAACTTTGCAATACACTTGATAGTTGATATTTTTTTTAAATATATAATAAACAAATTACTTGTACGTTATAAATGTAAACAATAAAAGCTGACAACAACGAAGTCACGCACAAAGCTGTAACATTTTACTCTGCTGAAGTGTTAGCAGCTTTTGTAAACAAAACGAACCCCGTTGCCAAACCATCGGATTGAATTTCCGCATATCTCTGTACTCTGAGGATCTAACTTAGTGATCCTCAGAGCGTCTAACCGCCAATATTGTGTGTTGTGTCTTGTACTCTGTATCTCAGAAGATCTGTGTTAAGTATGTGAAAATAAGATTAATATTCATTCGTTGTACGGTACCGGTTGTGTTCGGTCGAGCAGATATATACGCTTTCGCGAAATCACGTGTTCTACTGCGATCCGAAACTATCTTCACTACACAATGAATATTCATCTGCCTTCCGGAAATTCCAGGAACTTTGTTTCGTATATGTTGCTGAGCTGGCAGCAATCAATTTTGCATTGGGGATAGTTTCCGACATGCCCATTACCTACCTAGCCCTTTCAAACGATAATGTGACCCATTAACCTCGAGCTAGCCACGAGTAATTGGCATTACTTATGTCGAAAAATAAAATTTTATAAAGCATCAATATTGAATATCGGCTCCGTAACGTGTTATACACGCCTGAGCCTAACAAATAAACGAATTGATTAAAAAATAGCCCCACAGTTGCAAAACAAATCGAAAATGAGTTTTCAATTTATGTGACACTTTAAACAGTGTGAAATCTGCTTCATGAACATGGTCTTAAAGGCAGAGTGGTACTGGTTATCCGAGAAAAACATTTAGAAAACGGCTTAAGTGGGTACAAGAGCACATATCATGGACAATTGATGACTGGAATATGATCAGATGAGACTAAAATAACGCTATTTGGGTCTAGTGGTATCTCAAGAAAGTTGCGGAGGACCAGTGAAAGCTTGGAAAAGGAGTGTTGAGGGTGCGGCCAAACAAGGTGGAGGTAAATTCTTGCAACATCATTAATTGTCAAATAAGTCAGCAAGATTATTCATTGTCTATGCAGCTAGGGTCATGATTCGGTACTCGATGGCATCTTATGGTATTGGAAAGCTTGAATTCATTGATGGAATAATGGTAAAGGAAGTTTATCTGGACATATTGAAGCGAAAACTTCCAGCAACCGTCCGAAAACTGAAAATGGGCCGAATATACGCAATCCAGCAAGATGGGGACCCAAAGCATCATCAAAATTGACGTTTTTGAATGGTGCTGGTCACCTGATCTTAACCAAGTAAAACATCTGTGGTCTATTTGGAAAATGAAGGTTCAAGAACAACACCCAACAAGCATTCAGCTATGACCACAAGTAATTGCCATTGAAAAAAAGAAAACTGATTAGAGCCAGGTTGATTCCAATTGGACATATCGATGATATATGCGACAACTGTCAAACTTGCCGTTTCCGTTCCGTTTCTGTCCACATTACCGCCCAAACATAATGATAATGGAAACGGAACGGAAAACGGAAATTTTGACCGTTGCTGCAAATGACTTCGATATGTCCAATTAGAATCGGCTTGAATCTAGCCTGTTTTCTTTCCGATGAGCAGGCATACTCAGATCGGTCATTGCCATTTTCCGTTACCGCTGTCATTGTGTGTCGATTTGCTCAGCAATTAGAGACACAATTTTTATTCAACTCTCCACCGTTAAACTCAAATTCGGTTCTTAACCCACTAATATAACTATTTATTCGATTAACTTTTTCTTCTACCGTTCTAATTCACTTAATTCTAAATTACTTCATTTGCTTCAGAATGGATTAATTTCACGATTACCCAATTTTATCGTACCCACTGCTCGTCGATGATGATTTGGGCTTCACCTGTCGGTTCGATTGATGACGAAAAAAGAAGATTTTTTTTGTAATCAAGGCGTCAAAAAACGCAAGCTGTCTGTTGTATCGTCGAATCGGTAACCGTTGAACAAGGGATCGGCTGCTGTTGATCGATGATCACGTTTACTCATAGATGTCGTTTATGCGAGAATCCTGGTCTCTTCGAAGATCGTATTCTGACAGTTGCCTCGATGTTCTACATGATGTTGCTCGATTGGGTCAAGGTGGGTCAAAGCGGCGCGCTATTTGAAAAAGTGCGATTCTTTTCGTAAGAGGGGCATCTACTGGCGTCAGTAGGTTGATTTTGTAGCGGAGATGATCCGTTGCAGGTTCCCAGTGGAGCCCCAGGCTTTTGATACATTGGTCACGGTCTAGGTCCACTGAGGTCAGGAGGTATAATAGAGGACAGGTTAAAGTAAAATAATATTATAATTCAGCGCCAGCATTAGATTAGGGCGAATCTCCTTTTGTAAACAATTTCGTTGTTATTTTCTCTTGAAACAACAACAAAAAACATAATAGTTGCAAAGAGTTGGATTTTGAAGAGTTGATAATATTCAAATTACCTTGTTCAGTAATCATCAACCATATGTGTTATGGTATGTATTTATTATTTGAATAATTTTTACTATACACCAACGCGGTTCTACGAGAATATCACGGTTATATCAACAATCAATATGCAACTAGAGATTTGAAATTGGTTCACTGTTGTAGAACCCCTTTGTTCGAATAGTACCGTGAAGCCCACACCTTGCTGTACATATTTGCGCCTTTGTTTTGATTTGCTGTGTTATTTTGACAGAATATTTGAGACTGTGTTCGTGTGAGTTCATTATAAGGGGCGCATTATTAAGCTTTGGACCGAGCTTGGGACCGATTTGCTAGTACTGACTGAGCCAAGAAAAAAATCGTATTTGTTCGGGACCTACTGGTCTTAGAGTTAGTCAATGGTTATATCCCTGATATAAACAACCTCTATTTTTTTCCATTCGTTTTATTGATCATACCATAGATTTTCAAAGAAGGAAAAATATCATGTGAATTGGATGGCTAAATGACAGACACATAAAATTGAACAAATCACATAACATTCATAGAAACAACTTACTTTTAAACTGGATAACAGGAAAATTGCGTATTGGTGGTAGGAGTGGGTAAACTTTTTTTACACACTTTATGTGGGGGGAGGTTTCTTATGTTAGTGGTGTTGCCAGTCCCTTGCCATGTGGAGTCATACTTACAAAAGGTTTTATTCACTTGCAAAGGACTAATAAGTTTGGGTCACACTGCGAACGATCAGGCTGAACTTTACTTCTCTGCAGCCATAAGTTATCCTTGCTCAAATGGTAGGTATCTTTTATACAACTACATCTTTCTAACTCACAATCTTATTTGAAACTACGCACTATTCCCTCTATTCCCATAAAATTTGTAACTGCAGATAATCTTCTGCTTTTACTTCTCCTGATACCTGAGAAAACCATTAAATATATATTAAAGAGGTTAAATAATCGGCTGTTCGAATTCCTGAAACATAATTTCCATGTATTTGGTAATATATTTTTAATTGCACCACAAACAATTTGGATCAATTTATCCATGACTATCGCGAATGAACGTGGCTAGCCAAAGGTGCCTGTTATTCACGACGTCAACTTGCTAACGTTTCAAATTAAAGTGTTCAAAATAGTTAGTTTTTCTATAACCTTCCGCAGGACATGCGATACAGCGTCCCTGATACACCGTTTTTGTTCTGTTACTTTAATTTTTGAAGGCTATAGTCTTATACTAGTGTATAGAACTACATTAGCCTTTTTTAGCTATTTTGGTATTTTTAAGTATGTTTGAAACGTATGCATGTTTACCCCTTGTGTTTTGAAACGCAAAATAGGCCCTATCGACGAATCTATTTTTTTCATTAGAAAGTGTGTTGAACTTCTATCAAAATCTTAAAAATTTGTGACTCCAAAATTAATGTAACTGTAAGTATAGAACATTTTATTAATTTCTAAGCCGTCTTTTGTTCCATCCATGGCTTATAAAGAACAATAAAGGCGCAGCGGAATCAGAGCAAAGCCCCGGATCATATCATCTTTGAACTTCAAGACTACGGATTTTCAGAACAAATAAAAACAATAAATAACTGTTAGAGTGTATGTTCTCATATTCAAGAACATTCCTACTGCTGAACAAAAGGAGGACCCGAGAAAAACTGCCGTTCTCTTCGAATTTGAAGGTTACTTTATTTAGGCTTATTTAAGATTTACAACCCATATGCAGCATGTTCCTGAGATATCTGTGGAATACACGTATACACACATACACATACATATGCATACACAAAACTTTCCGAGCCTGCCTGGGTAAATCGACGGAAATTAATTTTCAAACCTTGGTATTAGTCTGAATTGGTATTTTTTATAATTCTTTAGTAATGTTTGTTGATTCTCAAGCAGTTCCTAGTGTGTCTATATAGATTCGTCCCGAACTCACCTGAACTAGTACTACAGTTTAGCAAAACATAGTAGTAGTAGTGCTATAAATGTGTGAGATCGGATTCAAGTCTGAACTAGTCGTAGTAGGTGAAAGTTTTCTTTTGAACTCAAATAATTAAATAAAATCATACCACATCCAGCATTAGATACCAATGGGTTCTCCTAAATTGTATTTCTACAAGTAAAAGTGCGAATAAAGTCCATTTCCCAGTAATTTAAAAGTAACTCCCCAGTAATTTAAAAGTAACTCTCATAAAAGAAAAGTGACGCCTACTGGGACAGTATAGACTAGTATAGAGCTACTTCACAGTCATTACCCGATTTATTGGCCAAAGAAAATTCACCGGAAATCGCGAACCTGCTCCAACAATGTTTATACAATCGATTTTTTGTTTTTCTATCAGTCTTTTGGATGTCATTTAAATGTTATTCTCTAAAAAGTATGAAAAGTTCATATCGGTACAAGTATAAAAATAGAACAACATAGGAAACGTCTATTAATTATGTCACGCAAAAAGTGACTTTTTATAACCCCTCCCCCCACCCCCTTGTTACGTTTTTTTATGGATCTTCAATTTTTTTTGTACGGATTGTCACGTCCCCCCCCCCCCTCACTCCAACTGCGTGACATAATTAATGGACCTTCCCCTACCGCTCTTTCTTTTTGTTGTCTTAGATTTAAGATATATTCAGTAGTTTTTATACGATATCGATTTGAAGTGAGAAATTTGATGTACGTACTATCGAAATATTAATATTCTTTTTATTTCATAGCGTTTTAAGTTTATTGCTTTCACAATAAGTTAATTGATTGCTCTCAACTTAATGTTCTAAATGCACTTCCACGGTTATTAATTGAGAGCTTTCGATGCCAGGAAATGATACCTGGCATGCGTTAATATTGTTGTGTGACAAGTATAATCATACCCTATGCCCAGGGAGTCGAGAGATTTTCCTTATCGAAAAATTCATAAACCAGACTGGAAATCGAACCCAGCCACCTCCAGCAGCTGCGCCTATGCCAAGTGAGCAAAAGGAGGTCCCTCAGGAGGTACCTTCATATCACTGTTATTATTTTCACTGTGCGATCATGTATGTATTATCACAATAAATTTGACTAATGTTTTAATATTGCTAACTGAATATCACTTGTTTAAACTTAACTATGCAGTTGGTACCAAATAAATTCTAAATGCATGTTGTTAAGTCTCTGATTACTGACCATTTTATATTGTTCCTCTAACTTGGAATCTCGATAAAGGTTTATGTAAATTAATATCGCAAATCAAACATTTTATAATTAAATTAACAGCAGCTATCTTTATCCAACATTTTAACGGCACTTTCTTTTCCAAACTTGACAAATAGTCTATTTTTTATTTCACTTTTAACTGTAACCGATTGCACTTTTTGCTTAAGAACACTGTCCGACCGTGTTTCGTAGCGAACTAAATCAAACCACCGAGGGAGACGTTGCAGCTTCCTGATTTGCAGCATGAGAATGAGAAAAGTATAAGCCACGCCCCTTATGCTCAGTAAAACCAATCAACGTTGATTGGCTTCCACACTAAAGTGCATGTCCGTAGAACGGTGGTTCAGAATAGAAAATTATTTATATAAAAAAATGATTTTGTTTTTTAATTTCCACGATTTTTATGGCCATTTTTTGCAGAAAAGGGTGCATAATGGAATTGATATGCGTTTTAAAATTACTATTTCAAGCATAATATTACAAACGTGACTAACACGCAAAAGCAAAAACAAACGTATCAGCATTATTGTTTCAACGTTTCAACAACGTGAGAAAAATAAAAAAAAGTTTTTTATCCTCTGTTCGGGACATAAACCACTGCGACCAGTAATATGATCTATTGTGGTTTATCCTGTATCCTTTGTTTAGTGCATTCCGAGTTACTTCATCACTATTGAGAAATGATGAAGTATTCGGTGTTGTTACAGTTGTCATTGTTTGTTTTGTTGGCAATGAATCAGGTTTTATTGAAAGCTATTTAAACCCTTTGTGAGTGACGGTACTCTTCAAAGGCGTGCCCCTTTATCAGTCAAAACCGGATTCATTGCAAACTAAACAAACAATGACTCTGATAATAACCATGCATCAGAACCTTAGTCCTAACCAATTCAAACTATAGAACATCAAATAGAAAATGAAAATTCACATAAATGAAGACTAACCATGTTTTCCTTATTCCAAGCTCATCCTCGGTGGATGAATCCGAGTATTCTCGCTTGTCACAAGACATAAAATGTAATATGGACTCTTATACGTTCCTTTGACTACAAAAACAAATATGTTCCTTAGTTTGAATTAATTCGGACTAGGATTCGGTGGTAGATCTGATACCCCGTAACGCACCATGAAAAAGTGATCTACCAGCGTTACGGGTCAGGTGTTACAAAAAGTTAATCTTAAGACCTGCAATCCATTATTTTTAAACAACACAGAAAAAGTTTATTTGCAATGGAAAATTTCCACCCAAGTATCCGAGGATATTTCTAATGAATCCGACATAGGCCAGAAGAAAGAATAAAAAGTTTCTTGTATTTTCGATTTTCAATATATTTTTCGGATAAATCATGAATGAAAGTCAGACATTTTTTGAACGTATTTGATGAACAGCTTAAATTATAGCCGGATATAGGTGATGATGTCGGACATTTTCAATATAATCTTGGAAATGAAAATTGGGGAATTTTACCGCTGGTTTCCACCATGAAATTTAAAATATATCTTACAATTTCAGTGTATTAAGAACTGTCTGTTACTACGTTGGAAGCTATGTATGGAAATAAAGATGATTACAACTTAAGAAAATAATCGTCACCCATATTCATGCCAACTTTCAAATCTGTTCTTAATCGCAAAACAACCATCATAAAAAAACTTCAGGTCAAAAATATGAATCTTTGAAGGTTTCAACAGCAAATATGTAAAACTAAGTAAACGCGATTCAAAATGGTCGTTTTTCCTTAATTTTATATGTTCATGAAAACCGTGTACCAATTGCATGATTTCAAAAATAAATACCTAATTCTTTTATAACAATGATATTCCACGATTTCACTGGTTAAGCTGAATTTATTTCCACGATCTTCAAATGACCTACACTCATAAAATTATTGAATTCATTCTATTAACGTCTCCTTAAACTGTACGTCTGTTGTAGACGTTTTAGTTCATTCGACACGGAAACATTACTATTACGAGTGATGTTGTTGTTGCACATAAATGCTTTGCAACTTCAACATAAACTTAACTCAATTGTATGTTTTACATCAATTATTGAACCCTTATTTGAAACCCAACATAAATACTGCCACACTCAAAGTCGCGTTCCAGATGCTTCATTAACAACAGCTTTTAGAAAATATTTGGCAACCTTTAAACTAAGTTCTTCATTTTCTTCTTCTTTAGCAGTTCAAGCTTATTGCTTTCACAATTAGCTTATTGCTTGCTCTCAACTTAGTACAAATGCACTTCCACAGTTATTAATTGAGAGCTTGCGATGCCAAGTATCATTTTTGCATTAGTATGATTGGGTGGCAAGTACAATCATGCGCTATGCAAGGGAGTCGAAAAATTCCTAGACCAGACCGGGAATCGAACCCAGCCACCTCCAGCATGGTGTTGCTTTGTAGCCGCGCCTTTACCGGCTGAGCTAAGGGAGGACCCGTGTGTATTTAGCATAGCAAGCGATATTTTAAGAAAAGCAATGCATATGCAAATTACTGCAGGAAGAACAGTTTAAACAACTCAGTTCTCAGTCCATTTAGTAAATATCGATTAGTTAATTTATTCAAAAACAATACAAGTATAATATAAGCGACTAACGCGTTAAGTATAATTAATATTACGAGAATGTGATAATTAAAAAAAATCATTGTTCTATTAAAGGAATAGAACTATCTTGAAGTCCTAGCTTTGCTCATGATGCCATTTTTTAATAGAAGATAACAATCTTCTTAAATTCATTGCACAAAATTGCCATATTAGAAATAAGAAGAATGTAATGGTAATGTTGAAGATGTATGTTCAGCAGAAGCATAAGTGTTATATCATTCAATTGAAGTAGAATGTAGTACGGAATGAGAACATTGAGTAGTTATACTTTTTCAAATAATAAATATAAAAAGTAATGGAAAAAAGAGAAATAGTTCATCCTAAAAAAGAAATAATATTTCATGTTATACAACTAGGTAAATCATATTAAATTAGGAAAGTCAGAATATCGTCTTGGTATCCCAGGTAGAAAATTGAGGAAAAAATATGCTGTGGTAAAAAATTAATTCATCTTCAATAATATTATAACAAATTGAGTCTTTTATCATGATGGATTTACTACTTATCCTGTTTATAAAGGTGAATCAATAAAGTCTGCTATAATAGCAAAGACAGCTCCTATAGATAGAACATAGTAAAAATGGGCAACGACATTATAAGTATCATGTAAGAAAAAATAGGCTGCTGGTCTTTTTTATCTCGTTATTCGTCTGTATCAACACTCCGACTATTTTTGAAACTCTTGCCAGTGGCTCGAAAAATTCGACTTAGTCATAATTGAAGCGCAGATTAGCAGCTCTTTTATTCTGACGAGAGCTTGCTCATTCTATCTGAATATTTTCGGGTGACTCTTTAGACGATCGGTCAACAATAATCTCACTGAACCTGGCGATGAATTGACGATTATTATTGCGCATACCCATAAATCTTAGCTGGGCCCGGAGATATTTGGACCATTCAAAATTTTTGACTGCTTCACGTGATCAGGATTGGAGCCCAGTTGTTGCGAAGACAACGAGACCTTTCCGCAAATGTAACTTCTTTATTTCCGTAGTTGTAGGTATGTAGGATAAGTGGGGTTAGAATTTTCCTGCCTAAGATAATTTGCATGACGTTTTAGGTAATATTTATATTTTAAGATTAATTTCTCTGTTGTTTTGATATTCCTAGTTCTGGTACTTACGTTTACTGTCTTTTTTTTATTGTAATTCATCGACTAATTTTAGTTTCTGTATTACACGTGTGTGCTGCAATAGTATGTAAGTTGGATAGAGTAAGATTCACAATATTACCATTTAGTGTATCATTTACCTGTCGTAGCGATTACAATTCAGTTTAGGCTTTAACTTAAAGTAAACTTTAGGTAAAGTAGAAGTAAGTTTCTAGATCTAAGTATAGAATAAAAAATTATAAGTTTTAGTTAACAACTATTCTTCTAATTTTGGGAGCCCAAACCAACTTTTCACGCCTTTAGAATATAGCACAATAATCATTTTTGACGTTTAGGGGCAAGTGAGTTGAATTGTAGGTATAGGTCGTGATATAGAGTATCTTGATATCAAATGACATGTACATTATTTCCAGTCAAAACAAGATGTATAGTTGCTGATACTCTACATACTCTATATCACGTAATATAAGCAGTAGTGTCAGTATGTATTGTTTAGCAACCGTGTAAAGTTAGAGGTCATAAGCGAGTTTATTTTTCTTATTGATTCGGTTTCCTGCAACCAAGTGTCAATATCTAGAGTTAGATTTTAGAGGAAAATACTACAACCGTGCCAAAGTGAATTTTAATTCGGTGTGCAGGCCTAGTTTGTAAATTGATCAGTGCAAGAAGAGTATATTAGACACAAATATCATGTTGATACCAGAAGGTTTCCGACTCGTCGTCGACGGCCGGGTTGATGTGGACGATTGCCGACAGAGGCAGCTGTGGATCCAGCAGGACTTGGCCATCTAGGATATCGAGGAGAGCTGGTTTGCAAAGCAACAAATAATTTATTTCTACCATATTTTGAAGACAATATCTCAAAAACATATTTATGTCGTGAAACAAATAAGTAAACATATTTATGTCTTGAATATAAAGTGATAGTAACAAAAGCGTCAAAATTATTTATCTGAAACTTTTTCAAAATCTGTTCTATTCAACAGTATAAATTTAAAGCTCTTTATTCAATATCTTAGCTCAACTTAATGGTTGTAGTTTTATTTAATATTTGCTTGCTTTCTCATTTATTGTGTAAAGACGCGAGGGAGGATTGTTACCATCACTTTAAATTTAAATTTACGAGGATTTAATAATGCAACAAGACGTAGGTTGGGTTTTCGGTAAGTGAACGGTTGGAAGTGCATTGACTTACTGTAGCTGCTTTTTACATAATCAAGTAATTTAATTTTTATAGTGTAAAATTTCATGTAAATTATTCAAGTTGAAATTTGTATACATAGCAATTGGGTCTTTCATGATGTCCTTCTATATGAGGAGAGTGAGACCTTGTAAAAACCAGCACAGTATATGCAGTTAAGTTCTTGGTCCATTCATATTGGATCAGTCTATAAAAGCAAATGAGTGCTATACGAACAACATGCAGTGGTAGATGCGTTGGAAAGTAGTATTTCTTGATTTTATGATGCAACATATGCTTTTATGGTAAGTTATTTGAATTGTAATTGTTTATTGGGAGATTTTGCCTCATTTTATTGCCCACAACAAGAACAGTAGAAATTTGCAATATCCCAGTACATTTACTAGTGTTTACAAATAAAAGCAAAAATAAATGTGTTAATTGAATCTTAAGTTCAGTATAGCCGTGACATTTTCTTTCTGTCTTAACTTTTTATAAATCATTTATGCTAAAAGTTTCTACTGTTCCTTTAACAACTATATAACGGGGATTCCCTAGGAGGGTAGCCTAAGGCAGTCGAAGGATTTGTTGACTGGACAAGGGTTCGTGGAGTCGCCAGTCCCTTGTCATGCGAAGACACACGGCCTTCTGGCCGTAGTCTTCCGAAGGTCCTCACTGAGATCGGCTGACCCTGCTACAAGAAGCCATCACGTAGGCTATTCTCTCAGAACAACCTGCTGAGAATAGTCCTGCAGCCATAGGTAATCCTTGCACTGATGGTGGGTTCATATTACACATCACATCACATCACAAGTGAGTTGAATTGTAGGTATAGGTAGTTTAACAAATTAATAGTAGTAGTGGTAGCTAGGTAGTTTCATAAGTAAGTATTCAACGAATGTGCTTATGATGGAGGTTCGTTGCGGTTCAGGTCGCAACACCAGTCCAACTAAGACTGTACCCCAAATAACCTCAGCATAGCATAGCATTTTCCGACCAAACATAATCCTGGGGTGGCTGTTGTAGAGACGATGAAAGCGCTTTGGGCGTGACAGGCTCTTCATCCATCTATTTCTTTGCACAACACCTGGCCAGATCCTTATGATCAGCAAGTGATGGGAGGGAAAGGTTGATTAGATGTGTACTTGAGAAGATCCTGAGAACTTATACTACCTTTGTAGACATCTGGAGTTGGAAGTTGGATGGGATTGTACGGGAGGCTTTCCTTGGCGAAAAAGAATATGTATATTTATATGTGTATAGGTCATTGGGAGTGACGAAGCTAAGAAAGTTGTTGTCCGCTTTTCTGGGCTGGAACACAGACGTTTCCTACTTGTATCCAGGCTCTTCTTGGGTGAGAGCTTGTCTGTAGGTTGGGACGTGAGTACTTACTCTTGTCTTATCCTTTTAATGACTTATGGTTATAGCGCCAATACTCGCTTTCTGGAATGAATATCCGCTTAGATCTGGGTCGTCTGATTCTGCTATTCTATCACATTTCATTGTGAAGACATGGTTTTGAGAGTCGATTTGAACAGCAATGGGGCCGCAAATGGGTTGATTTGTCAACAGCAATGGGGCCTCTCTAAAAGTGTGACGGAGAATACTCATTGGAAAAGCCATTAAAAAAATATGCGATGGCCGATTCAAACCAATAGAAAAAATGCTGTTTGGAACACACACAAAGTGTATTCGCAGTTCTTTTTATAGGAAAAACAAGACACCTTTTAGTAATGCTTGGGATATAATTTGCGCCGATTTATGTGTGCATGAATTTATTCCTACAAAATATGTATATTTTACTTACGCAATTGCAAAAAAACAAGTCTATTCACAACATGGAGTACAAAATAGGCGAATCGTTAAAATAAAATTTATTATCAATCGTAATTAAAATTTAATTCAATGTGCAAATTCCGCTATTCGTTACGTTAATCAAGTAACCAGTGATCAGTTCTACTGATAAACCGTTTTCAGCAAAGGGTATTTTCGTTTCTCAGCCGGCTTATATGCATGCTGATAGACGCTCACTAAACGCCAGTAGTCAGGATATCCTGAACCCTTCTTCCAGAATGCAAAAGGTGGTGCTAGGGTATCTATTATGTAATTCTTCTTGCTGTATGGATCACGTGGCTTGGGAACGGCTAATTTTTTCGGTTCATCCTTATGCGAACAGTTTGAAATTCCACTATCGAAGCTGGCCACTGTTCCGGATGAATTACTCTGTGGAATACCGGCTTTAAAAGCACATCTAAACTCATGTTGCACCTTATAGGTTAGTTCATTCGATGGAGCATTATGGCACAAACGTGGTATTTTATTATCCTTATGCTTATCAGTAGGAGATCTTTGCCTGGAGCTTTGTGATCGTATTTCCTGATCTGCCAAAAGGACCATGTTCGGTGAACTTTTAGCCCGTTGCTGTGTTAAGTCAGGAAGTTCTCCTACATCAGCTACATGCAATGCATTGTTACTATTTCCATTCTTTGATCGTTCAAGACGTTCCGATTTTAATGATTTGTTGTTCTTTGATTTAGCACTGCCATCACATTTACACCGGTTTGACAAATTATAATTTTTGGTGTACTCATCATGTTGACGAATAATATCACGATCGAAAAAATCCTCTTCTCCTAGCGTGTTCGAAAATACTCCTCCAGAATGTACAACTACGATAGAGGACGAAGAAACAAGATATTTTTAATTATTAAGATCAGTTTATTCAAAATATCTTACCGTTAGGAAGATTTAATTCCTTCGGCGCTTCAACGACCTCGAAGATTGGTGGCGCCACCGATGGCTTCGATCCGTCCATATATATGGCACGTCTTGGTTCACGTTTAGTACGATAATCCCATCCAATTGCCAAGTCCATTGCACCTACTTTTTCTCGTTTTTTGAAGTTCGGTGTTCGTTCATTCATGCCAGATGCACTTAGGGGTTTTGGGATAACTCCACATGTTTTTGGTCGGTATACTCGGTATTTGGTACATTTTGTTGGACCAGCTTTGTAATTTTTGCAACCAACTCCTTCAATTAAAGTATTTTATTATGAAATAAGAGTTAAACTAATCCAAATCTTAACTACCTGTGGCATACGGGCCGACTTCTAGGGCTGCTCCAGGATTAGCTGAACCGGCAACCTGCGCTTTTCTGAATGCAATGTCCATAACAGCATCCGGTAATGGCTGATGTTCAAGATTTTCTTGCGCCATTTTTTTAGCTGTTTGAAAATTACATATAGCCGGTATGAAAGACGTTTTCGGTCTTCCTTCGACAGGTCTGTGAATATCCAGTATTTGTTCCGGAGTCAATTTTCCATACTCAGCTTCGTTACGGGTGGTTTTCGGTCGCAAGTTCATATTATTAAACTTGTTAATAATTTCTGCTGAATACGCGGTGTCCATTTTAGCAAAATTGATGTAAGTTTCTGAGCTTCAAAAAATGAAATATTAGTAGTTCAACCAAGATTTATAAATACATACAATTTAGAAGTCAAACATAACACAAATAAAAACTCGTGAGGCTACCCCCGTCTGATGGTTAGCACCTAGTACATAAATCTATACCTCTCACGCTGAAGTAACGAGTTCAAATCTCCTCTCCGGACATGTATAAAAAAAACTTAACTATTCTTATTATGTTTCTTGTTACTCGATGCGTGAAGTTGACGATTACAGTTAATTAAGCGACACACTTGCGTATCTATTAATTAATTTTCTCAACCCTTGTAGACTAACACATGTATATTCACAGTTTTTGTTAAAAAAAACAAAAATTAGTCAAGTTCGGTGAATTTTTTGTAGTCTGGCTCAGTAGTGCTTAGTATTTCGTAAGGTTTAAAAAAATCTATAATTTCATTTCGAGACATTGTAACGATAAGGGTTTGTGGATATGTTTTGATAAAGATTGAAAATTAGTATTACATATGGTGTGCATATGGATTGCTTTGAAAACATCTTGTCTTAATTCTGTTTGTTTTTGTTTTCGATGTCTTCAACGTTGCTGACAATCAAATAGTTATATGAAAATTTATCAGATATTGCCTCTTTCAATTAACTGTAAAACAAAACCAGAGATCGAAATTCTCACTCAGCAGGGTGAAAACCATGCTCTCTCTCAAGCAGGTTGTCGATGAGTAACATAACCTTTTACATTTTCATCTCTCCTTTCTCTCCGATAATATTCATTATCCTCTCTCTTGCGTTTGCGAAAATATCTCTCTCCAAAATTCAAAGAAAATGTTTTCTCATGTCAGATTGTTCACTGAAAGCATTCTACCTAGTCTGTATACGAGGTGCAAAAAACGAAAAGTCTCAACATGAAGACATTTTTTTCTGGCTTTTTATCGAATTATAATTCCAGAATAAAACAAGCATAAGAACTGGTGCATTTTCAGGTGTCAAAAAGTATGTGAAAAATAATTATTGGCATCTAGGATTCACTGAAAAAGAAACGATTTATCAGCTACTCATGCTTTCAGAAAATTATAAACCACCGTTGTTTTTCTCGCAAAAACTGCTGTGAGCGTATACTAGTCTCTCGCTTCTCATATTCTCATCTGTTTCTCCAAGCGAGTTAAAATAGACGTTTCTTTTCTTAAGTTAGCGAAAATTTCGGTCTCTGAACAAAACATTTACTACTCAATGTATTTGACGGAAACACACGAGCCTTATTTACAACAAGAGGTAATGTGTCCGTTTTGGAATTATTAGCTAAAAAGAGTACTCCTGAATTATAATTTTATAGTAACCAGCATAAGGCAGAAAGCCACACAAAAAAAGAATCACAAAATATATACTATTTTACATCTACAACATGAGTTCAATTGTTAAAAAACAACATAATATGTTACAAATCAGTTGTATTTCAGGTATAGATCAATGGAGATTCAGGTGTAGATCAATGGAGATTCACTCCAAAAAATAACTGGCATGTTTGCAGATTGTGTGTGTAACGTTTAACGAAAAGGTATTATTATTTATAGTTCTATTTAAAAAAATAACATTATTCAACCAATTTTCGTACACAATACGTACAACAAATATGAACTTAACCTTTTCCTTCTAGAACTTCATGACCGTTTTACCAACAATAAATACGCAACTTGCGATTTGAAATTGGTTCACTGTTGTAGAACCCCTTGGTCCGAAGTACACCTTGAAGTCAGCACCTTGCTGTACATATCTGCGCCTTTGTTTTGATTTGCTGTGATATTTTGACAGAATATTTGAGAGTGTGTGCGTGTGAGTTCATTAATAGGAGCGCATTATTAAGCTTAGGACTGAGCTTGGAACCGATGTGCTAGTACTGACTGAGCCAAGAAAAAAATCGTATTTGTTCGGGACGTACTTGTCTTAGACTAAGTCTATGGTTTTACATTATTTTTTAATCTCAATAGATTTTTGATATCGTTTATGTGTCAATATGTCAAAAGATCCGAAATTTGTTCATTTCACCTGAGTTTATTTTCACATCTTCTTTAAAATCAGTTGGCTGACACTGTTGACTACAATTAATATAGAATAAAAATGCTGACAGACCATTTTCGCGAAATCGAACGTCCATCGATTTGACTATTCATAACTCTAATTAGTAGATGAGCGGCTACGCATGTTTCGAAAAATCTTCCATAAGGTGGTCATTGTGGTTTCTCGTGAGAGTCCCTCGACAAAATTTCGTCAATGACCGCGTTTTTTTGTTTTGCTTTGACATGCTTTGCTTCATGTCACTTGTCTACCGAAAGCTTTGGAAGCGTCAGATTTTTTAAAATACAATTTTGTGCATTCATCGTCCCAGCCAGGTGATGCTGGTTTCTTTTTGAAGGGTGCACTTGGAACTTTCTTTTTTTGTGCTTCAAATGAGCTTTTGTTGGACAAATCTGCAAAGAGTCTTCTAACTGTGGAAGAATATCGCCGGATTCAGTACCAAATATCACCTCTGAAGGTTGAGGGTCAAACTTAACTAATATGATGATTGGTAAATGATCGCTGCGATGGGGAGTATTAATGACTCTCTACACACAGTTAAAATTACTTTGTAATTTTCAATGTATTTCCATGCACAGAGCATGCAAGAAGCTTCAAAATCACATGTGGTTTAAATTTACGCGACTTGGAAATCACATCGTGTAATAATTTCTCAATTAAATTTTACATGCCCTACTTCAGATGACTGCATCGTTGATTTTTTCATACTGGTTTGTTTTTCACGTTAGACAAGAAGAGACATAATATAAGTGAGGATTTGTTTGCATGAGAGGTATTGTTAGAAATTAAAATTGTGGGCTGTGGTTCATCAAAATATTTGTTGAACCTTGAAAATGGCAATTCGAATGCATTTCTAGGAACTGGTTCGTTTCAATCAACATGGCGTGAAATTTACATTTGCGTTTTGTTTAAGCGTTAGAAAATAAAAAAATAAAAACATTTGATACTTGGGGCCATTTTTTTCGTGCTCGCTTAAATATTTAACCAGGTTCACCCATACAGTTAAACCTTGTTCAATGCTTAAGCGGAGGTGAAAAAATCAGCCCTTAATAAATATAACTATCAAAAGAAGATTCTGGTTGCTAGGGAAATCTGAATACTTGACCATTTCTAGCGGGTAAAGAATTCTTCTACATACCCCCTCACGCCAAAGTCACGAGATCGAATCATTCCCCTAGACAAGTTACGAAAATACCCAAAACGTATTTGAGTAACAGCGACGGGAGATGAACCAGCTCAGGGTTGAAAATCTCGATATCGAATCGAATCAACTTTACAGTGCCATTTTTCATGTTCATAGCCATGAATTATTTTAGAACTACAATTAGAAGGGTAGAACCGATTACTCGTGGTCTTCTCGAGGTTAATAAGAATAACAATTTAACGGATGGGAAGGTAGACGGAAATTGAAGGAATGGTTTACTTAAGACAGTCATTTTAAATTCTAATGCATCTAATCGAAACTCATAACTGTATATCTTATTCTAAAATGCTTAGAAATAGCGAGGCACACCAGATGGTCCTGGAACGTCCTGGAACGATGAGATTGTGCGGTACTGTATCAAACGCTTTCGCAAAGTCGATATAAACCAAATCCACTTCACTGATATAGTCTTTCTTTGTATTCTCCCATACGCGGACTAACGATCTATTTTTTTTTTTTTTTTTACGAATTCATTTATTTGTACAGGCTCAATCGAATCAACTTTACAGAGCCAAGTTTTCATGTTTATATACATCAGTTATCTTAGAACTAAGGTTAAGGGGATAGAACCGATTACTCGCGGTCGTCTCGAGGTTAATAGGAATAACAATTTTAAGGATGGGAAAATTGGGGTGGAAATTTTGAACAAAGCAAAGGAACAATGGTTTTCTTATATCTAGAACTTCAAATTACAATTTTTTAATTGAACGTTTTTAATTTAAAAAAAAAAAATAATAACTTACTCACACACACACAATCACACTCACACACACACAACCACACTCACACACTGGCGCACACATTCCTCACAAATTTAACCTAAACAAGTAAGTTAATCAATCTACAATCTAAGGCTAATGTTAGTCAAAAACACATAAATGAGTTTCATAAACTCCAGATCGCGCGCAGCCAAAATGTCTCGAATCGGTACATTGGGTTGTCTACCTCGAGCCCGAAGGGAATCATACAGCTCAGATCTGACTCCACGATGCTCAGCACAAAACCAAATAACGTGATCTGCGTCCTGGTAACCTTGTCCGCATTCACAGAGATTGCTGTCTCCCAGCCCAACACGGAACAAATGAGCGTTTAAAGAATAATGATTGGACATGAGGCGAGACATCACACGAATGAAGTCTCGACCCACATCCAATCCCTGAACCAACATTTCTTAGACACCTTTGGAGTGATAGAATGTAGCCATCGCCCCAAGTCTCCTCTACTCCATTTATACTGCCAGCTATCGAGTGATATCTGACGAAAAATATAGAAGAATTCGTTGAAGGCGATTTGTCGATCATAAATATCGCCTTCCATAGCACCCACCCTTGCAAGCGAGTCCGCTTTCTCATTGTCAGGAATCGAACAATGAGAAGGGACCCACACAAAGGTGATAATAAAAGAACGTGAAGATAAAGCACTTAGAAGACCTCGTATTTTCATAAGAAAATAGGAGGTGTGCTTTACCGGCCTCAAGGAGCGAATAGTCTCTATAGAACTAAGACTATCCGTGAAAATGAAGTATTGATCCGGTGTAAAAGAGGCAACAGTTTCTAAAGAAAAATAAATTGCTGCCAATTCCGCGACAAAAACAGAACAAGGTGCTTGAAGTTTACGAGCGACGCTATAATTTTCATTGTATACACCAAAGCCAGCGGAGTCTTCTATCAAAGACCCGTCAGTGAAAAACGTTTTAGTGGAATCAACTAGGCCAAACTTTGCAGCAAATATCACCGGAGCAATCATAGGACGATGATGCTCTGGGATTCCACGAAGCTCCTGTTTCATGGATAAATCAAAATGAACCGAATTTCCGAAGTCGGAGAAGCAAACACAATTGGGAATATTAAGCGAAGGGCTGACATCCTGTGTTATGTACAAATGATACAAGCTCATGAAGCGGGTTTGAGGATTCAACTCTAGGAGCTTCTCAAAATTTTCGATCACCTGGGGGTTCATAACTTCACACCTGGTGAGGAGCCGGAGAGATAACTCTGTAAACCGATCTGAGAGTGGCAACATGCCAGCCAGCACTTCAAGACTCATGGTGTGAGTCGAGTGCATGCAACCTAACGCGATACGAAGACACCGATACTGAATGCGTTCCAGTTTAATGATGTGCGACCGAGCCGCTGACTGAAAACAAAAACTACCGTATTCCATAACCGACAAAATCGTTGTCCGGTACAACGTTAGAAGATCTTGCGGATGCGCTCCCACCAGGTCCCGGTAATTGTGCAGAAAAAATTGACCCTTTGCTGGCATTTTCGCTTCAGGTACTCAATGTGAGATCTCCAGGTGCACTTTGAATCGAACCAGACCCCAAGATATTTAAATGACATGGAATGAGTTATTGGTGTACCCAAAATTTGAAGTTTCGGTTGTGCAGGGTTATGCTTCTTAGAAAAAACTACCAACTCAGTTTTCTCCGTAGAGAATTCGATACCTAGCTCTAGAGCCCAAGTAGACAAATTGTCTAAGGTATCCTGCAAGGGTCCTTGTAGATCGACCCCATTGGGTCCCGTGACAGACACTACGCCGTCATCTGCAAGTTGTCTCAACGTACAGTTGTCACCTAGACAACCGTCAATGTCTTTGACATAAAAATTATACAAAGAGGGCTTAAACATGATCCCTGGGGAGACCCATGTAGCTAAATCGAAAAGCTGTAGAGTTTCCATGAGAAAAGCTCATATGTTTCTCTGACAGCAAATTGTACAAGAAATTGTTCATTAATGGTGAAAAACCACAAGCATGGAGTTTATCTGAGAGAACTTCAACAGATACTGAATCAAAAGCCCCTTTGATATCCAAGAATACAGAAGCCATTTGCTCTTTTTAGCAAAAGCTAACTGAATATCTGTGGAAAGCAACGCGAGGCAGTCGTTCGTTCCCTTACCCCTACGGAAACCATATTGAGTATCAGAAAGCAGGTTGTTCGTCTCAACCCATTTGTCCAGACGGAAAAGGATCATTTTCTCCAACAACTTTCGAATACAGGATAACATCGCGATGGGTCGATAGGAGTTGTGGTCGGACGCGGGCTTACCAGGTTTTTGAATGGCAATAACTCTCACCCGTCTCCAATCATCCGGTACAATGTTGAGTTCCAGACACTGATTAAACAAGTTCAACATGCGCCTCTTCGCGACGTCTGGGAGGTTCTTGAGCAAGTTGAACTTGATCCTGTCAGCTCCTGGAGCCGTATTGCCACACGAAAGGAGTGCGAGAGAGAGTTCTACCATTGAAAAGGGTTGGCTAATCTCATCTATCGAATTCGTTGTTTCGCGAGGAAACATTTGTGCTGGCACAGAATCTGGACAAACTTTTCGCGCGAACTTGAGGATCCATTGGTCCGAGTACTCCTCGTTCTCATTGTTCGTAATTCTGTTACGCAATCTTCGCGCCGTATTCCAAAGGGTACTCATCGACGTTTCGCGCGATAACCCGTCCACGAATTGTCGCCAGTAACCGCGTTTCTTGGCCTTGATGAGGCTCTTAAATTCTCGTTCGAGAGCCGTGTACCTTTCAAAGTGCTCAGGTGTTCCACGTCTACGAAAAACTTTGAACGCGTCAGACTTTTGCGGTAAACCTCGGTGCATTGCTGATCCCACCATGGGGAAGGAGGTTTCCTGCGAAATGACGTCCCTGGAACTGGTCGAGTTTGAGCTTGAAGCGCGCTTTCCAAAATCAGGTTGGAGAGGAAGTTATATTCCTCCAGCGGTGGAAGCCCTTCTACCGTTGATAAGGCTTCATCTACTGCTGTCTTGAACCTTGTCCAATCGATATTACGAGTTAGATCATACGTGGCGTTGATGGATGCCGGTGGAGTGAGCCCGGTGGCAACCGAAATTTTTATAGGCAAATGATCACTACCGTGGGGATCCTGGATCACATTCCACGTGCAGTCCAACGATAATGAATTCGAGCAAAGTGTGAGGTCTAACCTACTACCAAGTGAGGATGGACCAGCCAAGCGTGTAACTTCTCCATTGTTGAGAACTGTCATATTGAAGTTGTCACAGAGGTCATATATCAAAGAAGACCGGTTGTCATCGTACAGTTCTCCCCAGCCTGTACCGTGAGAGTTAAAATCTCCCATGACCAACCGCGGAGCAGGCAGAACCGAACAAATATCTGAAAGTTGTTTTCGGTTAATTGGTGCTCTAGGAGGAATGTACACAGAAGCAATGCAAAGGCTTTTATTTTTAATAACAGCCTGACATGCGACAACTTCAATACCTGGAATTGGAGGAAAATTCACTCTATAGAAGGAGTAGCACTTTTTGATCCCCAAAAGTACTCCTCCTCCACGTGAATCCTCACGATCAAGCCGAATAATGTTGAAATCGTTAATCGGAAGATCGATTTCAGCTGAAAGCCATGTTTCACAAAGAGCAAATGCATCACAACCGATATTGTGAGCTAAAAATTTGAATGATTCCAATTTAGGAATAAGACTTCGACAATTCCACTGCAGAACAGTGATCAAATCCCCGACCTCTTTTGGCAAATTATCCATCGAAGGAAATGATAGCTGCAAGGATGGGCCACTTTAATGTTAATTTCTTCAAAAAAGTTTTCACAGTGGGAAGCATTGCCATAACAATGCTTTTAAGAGGGTCAGACATTTCGAGGTATTTAAAAATACCTTCCACAATATCATCGAACGAGAACAGCCCAGATGAAGGGGGGCTTCTGTTCTTGAAATCGGGGCATCAGGGGATTTAGATGTCCCCGGGAGAGATGGGAAATCCTGTATGTAGTTGGCACTACGAAAACCAGGAGGATTCGGATTATCCTTCTTTTCTCTGGTCTTTGTATTGGGCATGTTGATTTGAGGCTTCTGTTCAGCTGCTTTCACAGCTCGAATGCGTCTTCGCTTCCGTGGAGCACCTCCCGGAAAACTAAAGATGTCCCCTCCTCAACCAAATCCGAATCAGACTCGTCATCTGAAAGAGGAGCGAAA
The DNA here is from genome assembly GCA_034211315.2 of Aedes japonicus. Taxonomy (NCBI): domain Eukaryota; kingdom Metazoa; phylum Arthropoda; class Insecta; order Diptera; family Culicidae; genus Aedes; species Aedes japonicus. Next base: position 87,688 of record JASCZW010000321.1, on the reverse strand, counting down.
GGATTTGTATTGGTATCGGGTGGCGAAGCTTTCTTAAGCATTTCTGCAAAAGATTGCCTTGAACGTTGTTTCAGAGAACGTTCCAATTTTTCCCCGCGTTGTTTATACGCCGGGCACGACGAGAGAGCATGAGGAGGAGTTCCCTTGCAGAAAACACATTTTAGTGTATTATCTGCACAGGGACCAGCCTCATGTTTCTCCCCGCAAGTTGAGCAGCGTGCCTTATTGCCGCAATGGGAGGCCGTATGCCCCATCTGCTGACAGTTTTGGCAAATCATTACCCGGGGTACAAACAACCGCACAGGTAGCCGAAGTTTATCCAGTTCTAAGAACTGAGGAAGGGCAGAGCCAGAAAAGGTTACCCGAAACGAGTCTGTGGGGGTAACTTTTTTCTTACCCTCGCTGTGCGATATTTTCACTAATTTTGTCACTTCCAGTATCTGAACTGGGGGAAGCAGAGGGTTCTTGAATCGGCCAACCGCTCGCTTCTTCAAAATTTCAGGGCACAGACTCGCCTCTGTGACCACTCCTACAATCTCCACATCACGAGCTGGAATATAAACTCGATATTCGAGTGTAAAATGCTGGGAAGCAGCAATCTCATTAGCCTGCTTCAGGTTAGAGACGACAACACGGAGTTTATTAAATTTAACTTTCGTGATCTCTGTCACGGCTGAAAATCGCTTCGTCAGATCTGTAGTGATTTGATATACATTCAAAGGTTTCATTTTGGGCTGAAAGTAGACAACCCATGGACCGACCGAGTCAACCGGATACGATCGCGGTCTGAATATTTTTTGTGCCTCCCCATCATCGGGTGGCACTTTTTCAGTCAAACCGTCCATGTCGAAGAAACCTCTTCAACATGCACGATTTGCCGATAATTTAAATCACACACACACACACAAACAAAGAACACACAAATTAAACTCTAGTGGGATGAGGGACAGGAAAAACAAAACTTAACTAAATTACTGTTCTGTTGCTGCTGCTGCTGCTGCTGCTGCTGACGCACCGTATGCGTGAACGTCGCACTTCTATGCGGGGAGCGGGGAGCGGTGCGCTGATGCGATCGCCTTCGGGTGCACTCGCTCAACGCTGTCGGTTGACCGTTGGCGATGTAGTGGTGTATCGCTGGTTAGCGTCACCACGCAGAGGTGAATCGAAAATAAGCGGGAAGATAATTCGCCAGCTAGCACTGTTTGATTTTTCTATTTCACTGGAAAACCACACTGCCTTCTTAGAAAAAAAGCTCACTTTTACTTTACTCACTGAAGTGAGTATATTTTAAGAAGAAAAACTAGTTTTTTCCAACGATTGCACTCGAATAAATCTTCCAAAATAACGGAGCGCTGGATCGAACGAACGTTCTTCTTTCGCTGAACGAAGTGGGGTGACTAACGATCTATGATGATGTTGTTTGAGAAGGAAATAATTTCTCATCACCACGCAGCTCCTGCTTCATGGATAAATGATAATGCATCGAATAGCCGAAGTCGGAGAAGCAAACACGATTGCAAATATTTGACGAAGGGTTGACATCCTGTGTTATGTTTTGGAATCAACCTACGAAGCAGTCTTTTGAATTACCTCAACGGAAACCATCTAAAAGCAGGTTGTTCGTCTCAACCCGTTTGTCCAGACGGAAAAGGATCATTTTTTCCGACAACTTTCGAATACAAGGTAACGTCGCGATGGGTCTATAGGAGTTGTGGTTAGGCGCAGGTTCACCAGGCTTTTGAATGGCAATATCTCCAACCCGTCTCAAATCCTCAAAAACGACATAAGGTTCCATAAACTGACTAAACAAGTTCCTCATGCGCCTCCCACCAACGCATAAGCGGTTTTTAAGCGAGTTGAACTTGATCTTTCCAACCCCTGAAACCATAATGTTACACAAAAGGAGTGCAAGAGAGAGTTCTACCAACGATCAATATGAAACTAGCGATTTGAAATTGGTTCACTATTGTAGAACCCCTTGAATATCTCTCTATTTTTCAATTTTTTTAAGTAGTGGTGCTTCGGTTGGGCATGGAGATAAATTGGTGTACCAGAGCCTTGATGGACGCCTGTGGAGTTGGGTACAGGCGACTCGTGAGGTAGTGAGTATTCTTAAGGACGTGGAGAAGGACAGGTAATTGTTACCCATTGTATATATATGTCCTTTTTGAATAGGTTTGCGCAGACCATTAGTTAAATCGGTTGAATCGGTTGTGTTGATGCGTTGTTCCGTAATATTTTGTTATTGGACGTCTATGTCTATTGTTTTGGTTGCCTATTGCGTCGCCATTGCGTTGCCGTCGCGCGGGTGATCGAATGAGCATGAGAAGTCGTGGTTCGCCGGGTAAGATGGGTCGGTCGAGAGCTAGAGGAAAGGCTTGTAAGATGGAACGGCTTGTAAGATGGAGCAGCGCCACTTTTGACATTCACTGCGACAACACTATCGCGCTGTTAACCTCATTTTTTTTTCTATTCTTCAATTTTCATTTGCTTTCTGAGTGAATACACTCATTCGATTTAGCTCTTCCAGGTTTCAATGTTCGAAAGTGTTGGCATAATTATAATAGCAATTATTTCTTGTACTTAATAAGTGGAAATTTCTCATCGATATCAAAAGGTTAACATTTGTGTTGGCTACCATTTTTTGTGTATTTTTATGATCCAAAGGCATTTCCAAACAAATCGTAAAGTGAAACATTTTTTGATGTTTTGTGTTTATGGCGTCATGTTTGTAAGATGGAACACTGTTAGGCTTGTAATATGGAACACATAGTTTTCGTTTTAAAACAAATGAATGATATATTTTATGTTTAGAAATGCCATGGAATCAATAGTAAATTGAAATATAACAATACATTTTTTGAAATTTCAATTTTCGATGAATTTCGAACATAGGCCATTTTTTTTATGACTATAAATAATCAGTTCCGTGGGCAAACTTGGAGCCTTTTAGTTCCTCTTTCGAAAGATCTTCGAGAAAATAAAAATTATGCATGTTACGAGCAAAACACGAATGGTGTTCCATCTTACAAGCCATTTTTTAAAATTGCAATTTTCGATGGATTACGAAAATAGGCCTTAACTTTTTTTGATGACTATAAATAATCAGTTCCTTGGGCAAAGTTGGAGCCTTAGTTCTTCTTTCGAAAGATGTCTTTGGATATGCGTAAAAATAAAAATTATATATGTTACGAGCAAAAAACGGATCGTGTTCCGTCTTACAAGGCTTTCCTATACATATTTAATTGTGATCCAAATTATTCGTTCGCCATGCTCGTCGGGCCACCCTATCTTGGAACAAATAAACCACTGTCCTATTTTGTAAGTGACTCCAGCGACATCCGTACTGTTGGTGTAGATCGGTCCAAGTTGGCTCTGAGGCGTTAAGATGAATTGCCTTGTTTTCCTAATGAAATACCACTATCACACTCTGTGAGTGGCCCCAATAGCATCCTTACTGTTGGTTTAATCGGTCCAAATCGGCTTTCCAGCATTGTAAAACATCTCCTAGATTTCCAATCAAAAACTACTATCACATTTTGTGAGTGGCCCCAATGGCATCCTTACTGTTGGTTTAAACCGGTCAAAATCGGCTTTTCAGCATTATTAAAACCACTTTGTTTTTCCAATGAAAAACCACAATCACACTTTGTGAGTGGCCCCAATAGCATCCTTACTGTTGGTTTAAATCGGTTCAGATTAGAAATCACTCCTTATTTTCAAATATTTAACGTGACAGCTTATCGCTCACCAAAACGAACCCTGCTGCTACCCAATCCTGTTATCCAAAATCCCAGTCATTTCTCGTGGAAGTGCAGAGGAGTTCTCGGCTTCTAATAAAACGAGTATCACGTCAACATCTTCCGACCCTTTCCTTACTTGACCTGCATTTGGACGGGGCCTGCGCCGGTATTGCCTTAGTTTGGGATCACAAGTTTTTACACATTGAAGACGTATGTTAGTCCCAAGCATCATCTGTTGGTTCTTTGTGTATTAACAGCTGATCTGGCAACAACGGAGTAGCAACCTCGGGCGGTCAATCATGCTCATGCTCATGAAAGAACAATAAGTGTTGTGTCCTGTCTCGTGTCTCGTGTCGCCAAAAACTTTAAAGCGCGTTTTCTCGGAACCTCTTCTTGAATGTCGGTAATCACGATTGCGATCAAGGCGCTGCACGTAGAAAGCTCTAAGTACTTTCATTTTGGAGATCAAGGTCACTGCCAGGGATTGAAACTGTGACATTTTCAAAAACAAAATCTTTAAATATTTTTTCAGTCGTTTATAACAATAAAAAGGGGGTCCGACCTTTGTTTTTTCTACAAAAAATTGTTGATAAATTTGCATGATTATGAACATTTGTAAATTTTAATCCCTGACCACAATCCTTACCTATATAATGAAACATGTTTTGTGAGTTTCAGATAAATAGTTTAAGCTGGAGCATGATTACCGCAAAAAAGAAATTTCAGGAGGGCCTCCACAATATGCCTGCCACTGCCACCATTTTGTGAAATTTTGAAATAAAAAATAATAATAGCGTTTAAACATGAATTTCAATAAACAAATAAAAACGACTACGCTGTCGCATTGTTTTCTGTTGAAGAAACAAACCACCAAAAATTGACAATTTTTCGAGGCTCTAAATTAGGTGTCTCCCTTATGTTGGAAACTCACCACTTTTCCTTGAGTATATGAGTGACGAAAATCCATAAAGAGCAATCCCAGCCCGATGCTACGAAATACGGTACAAAGTAAGTTGTCGCATGCATACACACATAAAGACGGCCACTCAGAGATATTTTTCAATCTCATTATCTGTATCAAGTAGGTTCATCCAGTGACCCTTAAAAAATCCATGACGAAGGAGTCGCACAGACTTGTTGGAATCAAAACTTAATAATATAATTAATAAATTATAGGAATTAATTTCACATGGCTTTTACAATACCAGCCAATTATTCTTTTGAATATCTCAATGCAATTCTATAAAATGATAAATGTAAGCGATTTTTTTTACAAAGATTGCACCATTCGTAATGAAATACTCTTGAAGGAGTCACGATAGATCTTCGTATGTAGGTGCACTCAACCGATTGATACCCTTACTGATGTTTATTTAATCGACAGATTTTAATTATTCACCAAAAATGTCTAATTCGTAACTAGAAATTAGAAGAAAAATAACTCGACTCAAGTCGAGTTATTAGTACGAGACACTGAAGAAGTCTGCACATTGTAGACGAAATACGCGTATCTGTCAAGATAAGCAAAGGTAGTTGGAATTAAATGGAAAATACTAATTTTTCTTCTAAGTTCTAGTTACAGGTATTCCACTAAACAGCTCAAACCCTCTAGGATTCATAATTGCCTAATTCGTGTTTATATACAAAATGAAAAAATACTGAAATAATTATGAATTCCTCAGCTATTTGGTTCTCAAAGCATTTGAACACACCATCGAATCAACAATTACACGCTTCATCAAAACACTATCCTTGTAATAAGGGTGTTATTTAAAATCAATCAAAATGTAACACTTGTTCCAATTGTCCTTTCTTTAATCCGTCGTGCTATTTGCTTTTTCTCTAGAGCACCAGTCACTGCACGTGGTCTTCCTTACTCCCCCATTCGTTAAGGTTTTACGTGTCATCCCCTTCGTTTTCAATGGTGAGACGAAATTAAATAGACACTCATCACACTTGGAAATAGGGGAACTATAGGATATACGGACAGTGCTCATTTTTCGGATTCAGATTGAGCATAAAGTCTTGCTTATCTTTTCAAAAGGTGATGGGTGCATCAGTATTAGTTCAATATTCATTATTCATTATGTTTTTCAGTAGCACCATATTTCGATCTGCAGAAAGAAAACAGTGGAATTTTAACTAAACTCTTAATTGACCATTGGAGAACGAGAGAGACATAGGAATTCATTGTTACATAGGTAATGCAAGTAATGCAAGATTTGGTCTAGTTATATTTACAAACATATTCCATTATCTACATTTTCTAGCTATGCAAGAAAACGGATTGTAGAACCATTTTACACAACTTTTCAAACCGAGTTTCAAACAATTCTCAAAAAAGTCTACAGAAAAGAGTTTCTATTATATTCAGTTCTGAAGATATAGGGTGGACGCTGCTATAGTCGCGTTACGTTAAAATCGTTTTAACGTACCGCAGCTGTAGAAACGTTTACACTAGGTTATCATGGGCACTTGTTATTAATAATGCAAAACGGTGTCGGTAAAAGAATTAAATAGTGATAAATTGCTCCCAAGATACTTTAAGCAAACACCCTTCAGTTGTTTAAACACATGTATCTTACAAAGAATCCAGACAGATGAAAATTACATCCCTTAATAAACCATGGATAAAAGGGGCGTACCGTTGAAGGAGATTTGGACAGACTTTTCAGTGTTTGCAGTGATATGTTTGGTAGGCTTTGCTGCTTTGACAGAACACGTGAATAGAAATGCAGAACAGGGGTGAATAGTAACAATATGTTGTGTCTTTTGTTGCCACAACACGTGTTGCTCCTGGGAGTCACTGGTGGCAAAACCGGAACGACAGTTCGCACGTTTACCAAGACGACACTGCGTTCAATCATAATTAGCCTAATCATCAAATTGGTTCCGACACAACCACCACGGAAAATTACTCCGCGTTTTCTGAAATTGAAATTGAGTAATAATTAGTTTGGGCTACCATTGCACAGTGAAAACCTCATGCAATTTTAATAATGTTTATCGTATGTAAATTATGCGCCCGTTGTCAGGATAAGGGTGAACGAAATTTTCCCACAAATATATGATAAGTTAATACCCAAACTTGTTAGAGGGCTCCGGAAATTTGGTATATTTATATTATCGTTTCAGTCAAGAAATATTAGACTTTCATATATAGTTTTTTATAAAAGTTTATAAGCTTATACATGTTTATATGCAATGTATTACTGGCACTCATTTCAGTTTTCTAGATTCCACAGTTGTTAACTGAGAATTTCCGAAGCCAGATATATACCATTTACACGTTGCACACTGGGCCAGAATGAAAAATTTGCAGAAAAAAATTATTTCCACTAAGAAGATGCGACTTTAGAACAAAAATGTCTTCGGCAAAGTTGTAGCTTATAATTAGGACTTTAATTTGACATCAGTTTCAGTTAGGGTGGTCCTTAAATATATTGGAATAAAAGTTCTATCTTTTACATTTCTTGACATATCGCAATACCATGTTCGACAAAGTTAATCCTTATTGAATTTAAAGCAACTTTGCTGCAAGAACCATAGTCGTAGGTCTTTTGTGTCATTAGTTATGATCATTTTTATGCTTTAGAGTAGGGTGGCCCAGAAAAAATAGTATTTTTTTATGTTGTGTGTTGTGTGGCGCCATGTTTGTAAGATGGAACACTGTTATGGTTTGTTCATACTACAGCGCTGTAACATAATACAAGGCTATCTTGATGATATTTTCCTTGTAGATACTTTTCAAAACACCCTTGTATTATGTTACAAGCATGTAGTCCGAACAAGGCATTAGGCTTGTAAGATGGAACACATTTTTTTTTATTTTAAAACATATGAATGATATTTTTTATGTTTGGAAATGCCTTGGAATCAACAATAAATTAAAATATAACATTACATTTTTTGAAATTGCAATTTTCGATGGATTTCAAAAAAAGGCCATATTTTTTTTGATGACTGTAAATAATCAGTTCCTTGGGCAAACTTAAAGCCTTTTAGTTCCTCTTGCGAATGATCCTAAAAAAGTAAAAATTATACATGTTACGACCAAAAAACGAATCGTGTTCCATCTTACAAGCCATTTTTTGTAATTGCAATTTTACATGGATTTCGAAAATAGGCCTTAACTTTTCTTTTGATGTCTATAAATAATCAGTTCCTTGGGCAAAGTTGGAGCCTTTTAGTTCTTCTTTCGAAAGATGTCTTTGGATGGCGAAAACATAAAAATTATACATGTTACGAGCAAAAAACGGATCGTGTTCCATCTTACAAGCCTTTCCTATAATGGTCGGATGCAGGTAAGCTTAAGAAATAAGATTGCCGCTGTACAATGGCTAGTGGACATGGTACTCCAAGGCTTATGTTTTAATTGTAGAGAGAAAAACGCGCAGTAATAAAGTTTCGTCTGTGATTAAGCTCGTTTATTCTGAATTGAAACAAGAACAGTACAGCAGTGAAAGGAAAAACATGAAGTGCTACTCACTGGTATAAAACCAACTAAGAATAGGTTAAATTTAACTCTAACACAGATATGGTGTACAGATGAAGCTTAGCTTATTCGGTCATATCTTAACACCCTCTCGTAAGCTGATGCGTCGACCCCCATAGCAGCTCTTTTGCGTCCCAACTTGATCCGTTCAGGAGTCTTTGTCAGATCATCTGCAATCTGTTGATCGTTGCTTACATATTTCAACTTAACAATGTTCTGGTCATGGGCGTCGCATATAAAGTGATGACGTATGTCTATATGCTTGGTTCGCGGCATATACCCTCCGTTTTTGGTAATGCATAAAATACTCTGATTATAGCAGCAAAGCTCGATGGTTGAATTCAACCCATGTTAAATCATCAAACCACGCCACCTCATGGCTTCCTGTATGGCTGCAGATAAGGCCATGTACTCGGCCTCACATGTTGATAGGGTGACGGTGGGCTGCCGTTTGCAACACCATGATACTGCACCACCCTGTAGCATAAAGAAGAATCGCTAGTTGATTTTCTGTCATCCAGAACCGACGCCCAATTAGCGTCAGAGTAACCATTCAAATCAGAACTACTTCGCTTGGTGTACCGCAGCTTGAAACTCGACGTGCCTCGCAAGTATCGCAGCAGGTGCTTCACCCCTCCCCACTGTTTAGGTCCGGACTCGTATTTTTTTTTTTATTATTAAAAAAGATCGTGCGTTTCGTAGTTGTTACACCGTTACTGAACAGAACTAGTGTAATTTCACAGAGAACCACATACCGAGCCACATACATAGAGCTTGGGAGTAGGTTTTACATCTGCAATGTATAAGTTCACTAATTCATTCTATCTATAGATCAGTACCGGCGAACGCCACGTCCTCACGGTCTTCGGGGAGGAGGGAAGGATGATTAGTTTGATAATCTTTGTTTAGAGACCGTGTTTCGCTCTGCGTCTCCATAATTGTCAAGGGAAGGATAGTTTTGTGTTAGTGAGGCAGGTTAATTTTAGATCATAGATTCACAGATTCACTGTGGTAAGTGATGAAACATCAAACTTTCAACAGTCTCCTGGTATGGAATCCCTTTCATCCTTGCAACTTCAAGCATAGACTGTGGAGCCATCTCCTTCGTCAGCTTCAAGTTTAGATTCAAAGGAGTTGCCACTACATTTGAATGTTGCATATTGAGCCGAGAAAGCACAAACTCAATGTATGCTTCCTGATCTAGAGCCACAGTATCATCGTCACGAGTAATCCGTCTTCCTAGACATGAACTAGCAGCACCCAAGTCCTTCAAGCGACACGTGTTGTTAAGCTTCATCTTGGTTTCGTTGGTCCACGTTTTATCTTTCGCGATTGGACTGTTTGAGTCTGTAGAGTGGTTTGTTCAAACGGCAAATCAGTTTTGGCTGGTCGGAGTATTGAAAACATGGAGGCTGCTCCATATAAATTTCCTCCGTCAATTCTCCTTTGAGAAACGCCGTTATTGCGTTCATCTGCTCAATAAAAAGGCCGCGACGGGCAGTCAAGGCGAAAAGGTACCGCAGTGAACTATTGCGAACTACGGGTAAGTAGGTCTCGCCGTAGTCCACCCCCCTCGCTGTGAGCCACCTTTTATGACAAGACGCGCTTTATGTATCTCCACATTGCCGTTTGCGTCGTGCTTAGTCTTAAAGACCCACTTAGATTTGATCGGCTTCCGTCCTTCAGGGAGGTCGGTCAAGGTCCAGGTGTCGTTTTCCATTAGCGTTTCGTACTCCTCTCGCGTCTTTTCGCAACAGTGCTTCTTGAAACCCGGATCACCATTTGCTAGTGGACTCCCAGCTACGACTATGTCGATCGAGGTTGCGATTCCGCTGAACTGCTCTTAAGACGCGAGCTGCTCCGGCGTAACCAGGTTGTTCGCATTCGTATCATCCTCCTGTAAAGGTTTAGAAAGCGGCAGACCTTTGGTCGTAACTTGAAACTCATCGTACTTGCCTGGGATTTTGTGCTCCCAACCGCAACGCCTCGACACCTGTGACTGAGGTCGATTTGAAGTTTAGCGCGGTAGGAGCACAGTAGTCACGTCGATCATTGTTTTTTACGATAGGTCGAAACCGTTGAATTCATCTTCGATGTCACCATCGCAATCCGTGAAGAACTCGTCCTCAGCGTCGTTATTCTCGGCCTTCTCGACCAAGCGGTTGTCTGAATCACTTGTGGTTGGCGATGAAGAAACGAACTCGAAGTCTAGCGGTACCAGTACCTAATGTTGCGTGTCAACCAGTTGGCTTGACTCACCTTTGTCGATGAAACAGACTTCACGACTGGTGAACACTTTACACGACTGTGGATCGAAGAGCCGATATCCTTTCGTCTAGCCGTCGTACCCAACAATAATGCATTTACGAGATTTTGGAACCAACTTCCTTCGTCATTGCTAGGTTATTTGCACCATCGTCTTGGTACCGAAGATTCAAAGATGAGAAACATTTGGTTTCTTTCCTGACCAAGCTTGCTCAGGAGTAGAGTTGTAACCTTGCGTATGCACGTGAATGTGTTGTCAAATAAAGTTTTCAATATGGTAAGATACTCGGTGAACAGCGAGCAACAAAATGAAATATCGGCCAACCAGCAAAACCGCCAAACGCGAAGAACGCGAGCTGTTGGAGAGGGGAAACAAATCGATGATTGGTCTCGCTGAGTAACCAGGAAGTACACCACCATCAGGGTCATCGATGCCATACTTTTATCGTTCTCAGAAGGACGGGGTTGTTGTCTGTTGACTGTTGTTGCCAACCTCATAGGAAGAACGTCGTAGCATTGAAAGGGTTCACAACAACCACACATTTAAGAAGGAGCATACAAAAGCAGCAGAAGAATGGGAAATACAGGTCTGAGAAGAATTGGAAGCACGATTCAGAGAAGTCGAAGAGCATGCGCCAGGAAGTTTAAACCGATGAGATCGAGTCGTCAGGTCGGAGCGAATGAGTGATGAGACTCTGTTGGTATCCATCCATGATTGGTATGGCCGCGTAACATTGCAGCAGTTACTATCGACATGGAAAGAGTTAAAGCTAAACAAATCTCGTATAATTCACTCGCAAATTCTTCGTCTATAGCCCCCAGCTGCAGATTTCAAGAAGAAGACCAATGCCAACGGATGCAGACGGATACGACGAAACGAACATGCTTTTGAGCAGATAGTGCGTTACTTGAACCGACCTTTACTAACTCAGCGGCAAACAGCAGTCGTTTGACAATCGTTGTTAGTGGCCGTGTTTAAATCTGCGCCTCCACATGTCGGGAGAAAGATAGTTGTATTAGTGAGGTAGGGTTATTTTTAGATCATGGATTCACTGTGGTCGCCTAGGTCTTTGCCGAATGTTCCGGTCTGAATTAACTTCTGTATTATTTGAAACATTGATTTTTTAATAGCGGCTAGTTGGGCCTGCCCCAACCCCCGCTCTCGCTGGAGGACCATCGTGCACAGCACTGTTTAGAGTCCCACGCTGGCACAAGGACGATGATCAGCCGCTCCTAACATGGAGAACAGACGCTGTTTTGAGCCGCCCCTAACATGGAGAACAGACGCTCAGATAGACTGCACCCTTTGAAGAGGGCAGCCCGCCCATTCCCTGTCAGCATATGACCAAGGTCCTACCGGGGTTGGTTACTCGATCTTTTCTATGGTTACTCATACCCCAGTCAGCACCACGGGGAGGTAGGGGTAGGAGTTACTGGATAAGAGGCTAAGGATCGCAGTAGGATCTATTTTATACCTGCAGGTACGCGAAGTATCAATGGTACGCATTGTCCAGTCATTTACCAACCAGGGGCGCGCAAAGAGCAAGGTGGATCGATCAAGTAGAAGACGACCTGCAGACCTTCCGCAGACAGAGAGGCTGGCGAACAACTTCTGTGTACAGCACAGGCCACGCTGGCCTTAGTCTGATTGGTAAGGTAAGGTAAGGAATCACTAATCACCTTCAATGTTTGTGGTATATTTGACAAACCTCATTTTGATATCAACCGCATCACGGTTGATCTAATCGTAAGCATGGTAAAATCAAACGCATTTGAAGTCAGGTGAAAATTGTTGGTGTTTGCGCTCAATTTATTCCTCGAAATGGTAGTTTCTACTGAGGTTTTTTTTGCGTGTAGGCATAGTCGGGTAAAATGGTCGTTTTTACTACAAGATGTTTTTCTGTGTAGCATTCCCTTTATATGCATTATGCCTTGTTCACAACTCTGTAGTGTTGTAACATAATACAACACGCTCAAAACAGCCTCTCTTTCATTTGTATCACCGTCCCTTTTTTTCTCACGGAAAAGTTACTCAATTTTCGTAAAAAGTGGAACAACTCAAATTATGAGTTGTTCCACTTTTAACGAATATTGAGTAACTTTTCCGTGAGAAAAAAAGAGACGGCGATACAAATGAAAGAGAGCCTGTTTTGGGCGTGAAAGGTGTTATAAGAATTATCAACACGAAATACGTCATCAAGATAGTCTTGTATCATTTTACAACTCCGTAGTCTGAACAAGGCATTAGATAACGCAGAAAAGTCAACTTTTTTTTTCTATCTGTGCAGAGATAGTGGTTGGGAAACAAGACTATGCGAGCTGTTCTTACTCTATAAATAGAGTAAGAACATAGAATAACTCTAAGACCAGTAGGTCTCGAACAAATACGATTTTTTTCTTGGCTCAGTCAGTACTAGCACATCGGTCCCAAGCTTAAGAATGCGCCCCAATAATCAACTCACACGAACACACTCTCAAATATTCTGTCAAAATAACACAGCAAATCAAAACAAAGGCGCAAATATGTATAGAAAGGTGCTGGCTTCAAGGTGTACTTCGGACCAAGGGGTTCTACAACAGTGAACCAATTTCAAATCGCAAGTTGCATAATCATTGTTGGTAAGAAGAACACCGAATCAACTAATTTTAAGAAAAAAAAACTGTATGTGTTGGGAGCAAGTTTTTGGCAACGGAACGCGAGTGTTTAGCAGTAATCAGGACGATCGAAAAATTTAGAGGCCATGTGTAAGGAGAAAAGTTTGTCGAAAAATCCAACAGCGGTAATGAGTCGAAGGCTGTTGAGGCTGTTCGTGTTCGACTTTTAAATTCATCACAGGAAACGCTCGATCAACTTAGTTCATGATGCTTTCTCTAACATGGTGGCAGAAGTAATGTTCACACTGATTACGTTTAGGATCCATGATATTAATTGGTTGAAAGAGTTAGGAACGAAGGTGTTGAATTTCCAGACACTCCAACACGTTGCAATCCTATTACTACTGGCAAGGAGTGTAACAGTGTAACAAATTAGTGCCTACGTGGAGCATTGCGCCAGCGGCTGAATAGTTTTGAAGAAAATGAATATAATTTTTGGCTCAGGAAGTTCTAGCACACCGGTCCCAAGCTTAATGATTCGCCCCTAATGGACAAATCTAGGTTTAAAAAAGAAGAAGACACCGAGTGGTGATAAATCTGACAGCTCCCATGTTAAAGTATAGGACGAAACTTTTAAAATGCTTCTAGAAAATGCAAATTAAATTCTAATTAAAAAATGTTTGTTGTATGATGTAAGAAAAATCCAAAACATTGCAATAAAGACCTTTTCATAAAAATAAAATTAAAATTAAAATAATGCCCCTATTGTGCAGTTTTGGATTTTTCTTACATCATACAACAAACCGCTTTTAATTAAAATTTTATTTGAATTTTCTAGAAGCATTCTTAAATGTTCGTCCTATACTTTAACATGGGAGCTGTCAGATTGGTGTTTTCTTCGTTTTTCAAGTTGGATTCCTCTATAACGTAACTTGCACCAACACACCCTCAAATATTGTGTCAAAATAACATACCAAGTCAAAAAAAAAACCAAAGATACTAGTACCGACAGGTACTGAAAAGCGCAAGAGTGTATAGCAAGGAGCAGACCGCAAAATGTACTTCTGAATTAGGGATTCTACAACAATGAACCAATTTCAAATCACTAGTTTCATAACTAGAAATTAGAAGAAAAATTAGTATCTTCCATTTAATTCCAACTACCTTTGCTTATCTTCGACAGGTATTCCACTAAACAGCTCAAACCCTCTAGGACTAGTTTCATATCTATTGTTGATTGCGCTACATTCACGATGTGCAAAGCTCATGGAACGAAGATGATGCAACAAATGGGTAAGCGAAACTATCAAAATTTTGTGGGAAATGATATCGGTGGACTATGTGGACTACATACAAAATATATCATAGGAAGCGGTTCACGAGAAGACTATTTTAGCCAGCCTATTCAGATCGGCGGTGATCTACTCATCCCGAACCCAGGTCGACGGTGATCAAATCGAGGTGGTAGACAAATTCGTGTTTCTGGGTTCATTGGTGAACATCAACAACGACAACAGCATAGGGCATTGCATGAAAAAAATTAACCTCACTTTTCACCATTAGAGTATAAGAGATAGCATCAACTGTCGTGTTACCCATCCTTGTTTTTCATACACGAATTTCTGAACACAAGGTCACCAGTACCTGCAAATCTGAGGTGTGACGTCACTGTGAAATGGACTATAGAGATACAACGGCGTTCCATGGCTGGAAACCGGGCTTTTTTGACTCCAAATTTATATAATAACATGATACCATTATAGGCGTTAATTTATTCTACGGAAAAGTAGACTAATAGCAGCATAAAACTAATATAATATGATAGAAACTAGTTTTCCCCATTGTATCTTATTGATCAACAAATTGAATATTAAATATTGGTTCCGTTGATCTTATTCCTATCTTATACCTATCGAGAAATCGAATATTCACCTAAGAAGTACACAAGAAGACACGAAGACGCAAGTTTTTTGTGTTTTTGTTTGAACATTAAAGCTTTACAAAGTTAATCCTGACAAAATGACTTAAATATTTGAGACTATCGATCTAGATTTTTGTTTTTCGAAATTATTCCGATATTAGGTTATCACTTTCCTTCACTTGTATATTAATCTGTGAATAAAACCTATAAAATGTATCATATTTGAGTTATTATTTTTTGAAATAAATGATGTTCGGTAAATATAAAAATATCAGCTGCTGTTTATTTTTCGGTTTACATTTTTACTCACACCATTCGGGGACAAAACATCATTAAAACTAAACAACCGTTTATCACAAGAGGAACGAAAAGAAAGAAAAATCCTCTGATGTTTGAATTCTATAGACACTAAATAGTAAACTCAATTCACGTAGTGTTCTAGATCCCTATATACGACATACAAAATTGGACTTTACATCGTAGAGTTTTGAGTGGAGAACCAGCCTTATACAATCTATCTGTTTTGATGTAGTCTGTATTGTAGCAATATTCATAGTTCTAGTTTTTATTGGAAAAAATTTGAATAATAAAAAATGTATGTAATACAGCTTATACACAGCTCGAAAAAGTATTGTACATTTCTGTTCAATATCTTGCACACACATGGCGCGTCACAGTTTACATTCTAAAGCCTTTTAAGTTATGAGATGTTTAAAAATAATTTGAAAATATCGTTGGCAAAAGCTCATCTTTCATGGAACAAAAATCTCGCAAGTTTCGGTATCATGTGGAATGAAATACAATTTTAAACGCATGAATATTGTAGATGTGGTACACAGTCAGCTTAACCGTTGTTTGTCCAACAATAAAAAACACCTTTAAGAGGCCCACAGGAAACGTTTTAACCCAGAGAACTAAAATTACCATTACTAAGAAAATATCCAACAGATTTGGATGGACATCATCCATACCCGGAAAAACCGGACGTCCGAAATCATGTTCCAAAAATGGAATACTTATAAAAGATAACAATAGAAATTCAGCAGTAATGACACTAAATGTCATTCAAAGAATACACCAGATATGTGTGAGCAGGTTCCCATGGGGTCACAGATGGCCAGAAAATTATTTGAATTGTACACTAACAATATGAGTTCCAGACGAACGTTTGCCATACACACTTAGAAATTATGAATTTTACACGAGACGTAATTCATGTTTGTAAAAAGTCGGGGAACGTAAAGAAATATTTCGTGTAAAATGGATTCTGAGACTGACACCCACGCAATTCGACGAAAGATGTGTTTGATTGAATTTATTTTCGCATCTCTTATTCGTATGTGCTAAAGGACGCTTGCAAGTTGCGGTCTGTCAGGAGACAGACATTAACATGACATTTTGGTAGTGTGTAGTTATTGAACCTCTTGTTAACTTGGCTTCGGATTGGCCAGTTCAGGTTAGGTTCCCATGGCAAAGTGAGTATTGTAATTTAAATTACAATGTAATTTAAAAAATTACTCGTCATCAAACTATTGAAATGGTGGAAGTAAAGTAGTAAACGTTCTTCATTTCTCTGATGTTTCTAGCATAAGAGGCAACTGAAATCATTCCCACGGGTTACCTTGCTTTTTCTCTCAAACATTTTTTAAGCTTAAAGTATGTAAAATTACTTTAGCTTTAGTTTACTTCGGGTAAACTAAACCTTGCAATATTTATACAACGACAACAATTTGAGGTTTACCATTTTATGCACACAATAAACAGTTGAGAATAATCAATAAGTGTATCAAATTGTGCTTGTTATATGTGTTTATGAATGAAACAACATCGTGTTGCAATCATTAACGTTGACCTATAGTATGCAAAACAAACAACATGACGCAATAATATCTATAGCAACAGAATTATTGCACTGGTGCTCATTAGAAAACTGTTATACTAACGAAGAATTTTCACGGTATAATCGTGTATCGTAGCAATAAAGATAATTGAATAAATAAACGATGGATTGATATGGCGGAGAAATAACTGAGCATTGATGCATTTGCTTTCTATGTATGCAAAAAGCCCTAGATTAGAGATTTTATTTGTAAAATTTCTCATAAAAATGTTGAAGTATTCAAAAGCACTATAGAGTTCACTATTATAAAACAAAAGAAATATTAAAACACTGATTACACAAATGAAACGTATTTTATCCATCATGTGAAAAACAAACGCACTTCTTTGCAATGTAATATACACTAACCAGAAACTTAGTCAAATCAGCTATAATCCTTTATCGAAACATTCACAACATTTGCAAGTTAATTTTCATCACAAGAAATAAACAGAAATGTTGAACTATTTACTGTGAAATAATCTTTTTACATTCCAACAGAAAGGTAATCTACGCCTTAAGACACAAACTTTGATCGAAATAACTAAACCTTATAGTTATATCAACAGTCTTGATATTGTCATGGCTACAAACGGACTTGCTACAAAAGCGAATTCAGTTGTTCAAAGGGCCAATTAATTTCAAAGAAGGATCCACTGCGACGCCTCAAACATTTTTGCGTAAACTTCTGATATTTTATCACAAGAAATAAATCATAATTTCTTTAATTTGTAAAATTTATTTTATTCCGTCGAATTCTGAATCGATTCTGTTGATTAACTTTCAATGCATCATATTCCATCGAATGTAATCGTAATACTTTTATATTTTGGACCTATATTCCAAATACAGAATGAACATTCTGTGCCTTCCATTTGTATACAATCTTTGCTTTAGAATACGAATCAAACAGTGAGCAACAAATTATCGAAACATATTACAAATTCGTAATGAAAAAAATTAGAGGTGGGTTATATCAGGGATATAACCGCAAGATTCTCGAATAGGACCACGTTGTTGTATAGTAATAATGGTATTATTCAAATAATAAATACATACCATAACATATATGGTTGATAAATATTGAACAAGGTTATTTGAGTATTTGGGTACACATGAAGTTGTATAATTTATCAACGTATTTCGTATTACCTTTGCTAACACATTTTTTTTTTTTGAGAGCGTATTACTCAAACTGGACAATTAAACTTATCACTCTCTTGTTTTATGCCCACAGAAAATCAAAGCATAAGAAAAGTAGGATGATCCAATGAAACAATTCAGCCCCAACATTTGATTAGGGCGTATCTACTTTTGTAAACAAACACTTCGTTTGCTAATTTATCGGAAGAAGAATACAATTCCTTCAAATTGAATATATCTGCGGGTAGAGATAAAGCTCCTCTTCCTTAAAGAGTGCCTAATTTGTATTTGTGACCTTTTGTTGAAGAGAAAATAACTAATAAAGCCATTGTTTACAAAAGTAGATTAGCCCTAGTCTAATGTTGGCGCTGAATTAATATTTTACTCTAACCTATCCCTTAAAGGGCTTAAAGGGTGTATTCGATAAAAATGGCACACACATATATACTCATCAAAATTAAACTGATTATCGGATTTTCTTGAAATTTTCAGGGAATGAAGAACTACTAATGAGTTTTGATTTACAACATTTGTTTTATTCAATTTCGTCTCCCATCCCGAATGCCCACACCTTCCTTTTCACTCCACCCATCAAATTTTGTACAACCGATTTTCCCAGTGTTTTTGTTGTTTTTACCCAAATTTTCTTCAATTCTAGCTCTGTTTTTATAGTTTTGGGATGTTTGCAAAGTTCCGTTTTCATAATTGCTCAGAATTTTTCAATTGGACGAAGTTCCGGTGAATTTGGTGGGTTCATATCCTTTGGCACAAAATTGACTCCGTTGGCTCGGTACCACTCCAATACGTTTCGAGCGTAGTGGCAGGATGCTAGATCAGGCCAAAACAGAGTTGATCCTTTGTGCTTCTTAATGAATGGCAAGAGACGCTTCTTAAGGCACTCTTCCGTGTAAATCGCACCGTTCCAGAAGTGATGAAGGGAGCACTTATTTCACCACATCCGCAAATCGCCTGCCAGATTAGAAACTTCTTTGCAAATTTCGATAGTTTCTTCTTTCGAACATCCTCCGGAACATCGAACTTCGACTTGGCAACGAAATATTCTTGCCCAGGAAGTTGAAGGAAGTCGGCCTTGATGTATGTTTCGTCATCCATCACGATGCAACCGGATTTGGTGAGCAGCTTCGTGTAAAGTTTCCGGGCGCGGGTTTTCGCAGTGATGTTTTGTTTTTTATTCCGGTTTGGGGCTTTTTGCACTTTGTAAACATGTAACCCAGCACGCTTCATGGTTTTCTGCACAAAACCGACTGACACCTTAGACTTTTTAGCGACACCTTGAATTGACATGTTTGGACGGTTCTTGAATTGTTGTACGACTTTCCTGGCCATTTTACTGTCCATTGTACCACTTTTACGACCAATCCCTTCCTTCCTTCCTTCCTTCCTTTGGACACTCAGACGCTCCTTGAAGGTTCTTATTACACGAGACACAGTTGTATTTGCAATTCCAAGCCTTTTAGCAATCCACCTGTGGGACGCCCCTGGATTTTGATTGTGAGTGCACAAAATTTTCTCACGGACAATTTCTTGTTTCGACGACATGACTGGAACTACTGAATGTATAACTATGAAACTTGGCAGATGTAGATAATACACTATGGACTTATCCATATATCCATATACTCAAATGTCTAGGTTTTTTACTCATACGATTCAAAAGTTACAGAAGATTTTCTGTGTGCCATTTTTATCGAATACACCCTTTATACATTTTGCTTCATATTTTATTTGCTTGACGCCTTTCTTTCTGGGTTATGCTATTCAATGGTGGCAAAGGTTAAATCGCAGACAGACGTTCGACTTCATCTCATTAAGCTGTGTAAAAACATGGCGTCCCTCGAGATATCAAGTAGCAATAAGCTAATAGATGGCGCCACAGATTTGTTTTGATTGGTAAGGGAAAAATGGGTTGCCAGTCAAACTGTTAGTTTTAATGTAGCAATTAGTTCACAAGGCGGCGCTACTGTGCAAGATGAAATTTTACACAAAAATTTGAATTCTTTTGTTCGAGCTTGAACGTCTGTCTGCGGTTAAATTATGAAAATTTAACTCACACAAATACTCTTTTACAGTTGAAGTCAATTGATCGTCCTGAGAAGGACGGTGATAATATAACGCGTTGGAAAATAATTATATGGTTTTTTTTTTCATTAATGCGTATCACAGAGAACATGCATCCCAGCTGGAGTGCCCACTGTGTGTAAATTTCTGTAACTGCTATTTTAAAATTACAGCTCGTTTCCGTTAGTTTTGGTGAATCGTATGTTTATGGCGCCACTTGCCCCACTTGAGATTTGATAGCCTGTCAATATTAGTTTGGTGAAACATAGACTAGGCGGCGTTGTTTTTCCAACGGTTTGCTTTTAAAAGTTTACTCGTTAAATTGGGAAAAATGTTCGTGCCTGGATGTCTGTTCTCTGTGGGCGAATCTAACATTGAGAGACTCTCTTTGATTACTTTCTCTTTCATTCATATTCATATCATCTTTACGTTTTTTATTCTACTATTTGTAGTGCATGCAAGCCAGCACTGTTGTGTTTCGATCTGTTCTAAAGGAGCCCTCGAAAGTTTTATAGCGGCGCTGTAATAAATGAAAGAGTGTGAGACTGGAGAAAATCTCTAAATGTTAGATTCGCCCTAATGAAAAAAAACCGATAATTCATCCGTAAAATATCCGGCATTGCTTTGGCTCCCATACACAGAGACAAATTTCATAGTCAATTTTACCATTATTTGGGGTAAGGATGACTATTGCATTATAGTGCTTTTGAACCGACTATGATCGTGGTCAAAACGACCATTAAAAATAGTTGATCCAACATTTGCCATAATGCCGGAATAGTACTTGCTACCATGATCTTAGGCAAGAATACCATGCAGTGGTGCACGCAAAAAAATACGCAGTTATACCAATTCAAAATAGGAATCAATTCAACTAAAATTTTGGTTTAAATATGGACCAATAAAACTGATGAACTAATTCAACAAAAACTTTGAGTAGAAATAAAACTTCATGTTTTATAGAATTTAACATCGTGTTTTATTGCTCAAAACAAAATGTTTTGTTAAACCAACTAAACACATTTGTTGAAATAATAAACAATGATGAAGTAATTCAAGAAAACCTTTGAGTTGAAATAAAACTTCTTGTTTTATAGAATTGAACATCGTGTTTTATTGTTCAAAACGAAATATTTTGTTAAATCAACTAAACGCATTTGTTGAAATAATAAGCATCGAAGATCTAATACAACAAAACCATTTGATTGAAATAAAACTTCATGCTTTATAAAACTGAGAATCGTGTTTTATTGTTTTTAAATAATTACCGCACCATATTCCGCCTGCCGAACGGCGTGTTGGAAAGCATGGATCGGACTTTGCAGGAGATAACATCGTGCATGTGGTTGGATGCAGGACTCGGGTAGAACTATTGCGGAGAGGCAGTCATAATGGCAGCTTATTTTCTAAATCGTCTTCCAAGTTGTGCTGTTTTTCCAGTTATCTGCAAAAAGAATAATTCGTTGATAATCTGCTTTACAAATTAACATGTTTATACATGCACTCCATACAAAACCAAGGCAGAGGCAGCAATATGGCAGCTATGAAATGTGCACTCATACATATATTTTATTAAAACAATAAATTAACCATTTTAGTTTAAAACGACGTTTAAAATAAGTATGGTTGTTATAAATCAAATATTATTTAAACGAATACCATACAGCGGTGATTATTTTAAATAATTTGATTGCTTTGATTTCAATTAAATTTTAAATTGATTTGGAACTTTTTCATGAATTGAAACAAATAGCAACCTTGTATTGAAGCGCAACAAATCTCTTTGTTGACTCAAAACAGAGTGATTTCTTAGCGTGAAAAAATAATTTAAAAAATAGTTTAAACAATAATTAATAATTTAAAAAATAGTTTAAACAATAAATTAAACATTTGAGTTAAACGATAAATGTGGTTGTCATAAAGCAAACATTATTTAAATTTATATCACACAGCAGTGATTACTTTAAAAAAATATATTGGTTTGATTTGAATGGAATTATGAATTGATTTGGAACTTTTTTATGAATTGAAACAAACAGAAAGCTTGCATTGAATACCAACCAAATATTTTGTTGATTCAAAGCAGAGTGATTTCTTAGGGTGACAAAATACTTTGTTCAAGCAATAAATTAATCATTTGAGTTAAAAAATAAATGTGCTTGTCTTGAATCACACAGCGGTGATTACTTTAAATAATTTTATTGGTTTAATTTGAATAAAATTTTGAATTGATTTGAAACTTTTTTAAGAATTGAAACAAATACAAACTTGGTTTTAAATACCAACAAAATATTTTGTTGATTCAAAGCAGAGTGATTTCTTTGCGTGTGATTTCGACCATTTTCATGGTAATTGTAATCATTATATGCGTTAGTCATATTGACCATGATTTAATTGTCGGTATAACGATAGAATTTTTTTCAGAGCATACTGTTTTTTTACCGACTTCTCCGTGTTCTTGTCTTATGGCCCAAACACAACGGCAACGGAAAACGGCAAAACTCGATCTGAGTATTTCTGCTTGTCGGAAAGAAAACAAGCTAGATCCAAGCCGATTTTAATTGGACATATCGAAATCAAGGGTTTAAATAAAAATGCATAAAAATGCACGGTTGTTTGCAAAAACCCCTTTTAAAAATAGCCATTCTCAAATAGCACTCCCATCTGTCGTAAAATGGGGGAAATTTCTTAATCATACAATGGGTAAAAAATATCCATAAGAGGAAACCTCTTACTTAAAAAAACGGGTATATTTTTACGGGTATCCGGTACATCGTTGCACAGTGGGGAAAATGGGACCCAAAATCACAACCCATTAAAGGCCGCTGGATAAGTGCCCTGTAAAACAGCTTATCTTATGTAAAAAATGTAAATAATAGAATGGTGATGATTTCATCTTGGGCAGACCCCGGAAAGTGGCTCATTTTGCCCGATTTTCCCCTAATTTTGGAAGAAAAATTGAATAATCACACATTTATCATATTAGCTCTGATAATATTGCATCCATTTGTGCTGTACTATTGTGGAAATGTCTGGAGAATTCAATGGAGGTAATATTGTCTTGTAAAAACGTCAGGAACTGTTCATTTTCCCTGATATTCCCCACATGCTGAAAGTACTAGATATGCCATGTGGTTTTGGAAATTTGGGCGAATTAGAATCTATAAAAATGTAATACACTATTGTGGAACTGTCCGGGGAACTGAATGAAGAGTATGTCGTCTTCTGTTAACATCAGTTATTGTCCATTTTACCCGCTTTTCCCTACATACTGGAAGAATCAATAGATTAAATGCGATTTTTGGAATAGCTGCGCATTAGAATCAAATCAAATGCAGTACAATTTCATGAAAATGTCTGGAAAATCGAATGAAGTGGATGTAGACTCATGCAAACTTCGACAAGTGGCTCGTTTTGCCCGATTTTCCCTTAATTTTGAAAAAATAATTGGCTAATCCTACATTTATCATATTTGCACTATTAATATTGAACCCATTTGGGATCTACTATTGTGAAAATGTCTGGAGAATCCAATGAAAGCAATATTGTTTGCAAAAACCTCATTAACTGTCTATTTTGCCCGATATTCCCCACATATTGAAAACTCTAGAAATGTCATGTGGTTTTCGAAATTTTCGTGAATTAGAATATATAAAAATGCAATGCACTATTGTGAAACTGTCTGGGGAATTGAATGGAGGGGATTTTGCCTTGTGTAGACGTCAGTTATTGTTCATTTTACCCGCTTTTCCCTGCATATTGATTCTTCATATATAT
Organism: Aedes japonicus; assembly: GCA_034211315.2. Lineage (NCBI taxonomy): Eukaryota > Metazoa > Arthropoda > Insecta > Diptera > Culicidae > Aedes > Aedes japonicus. The sequence continues at coordinate 63,791 of JASCZW010000321.1, read as the reverse complement.
GTATATATATATATATATATATATATATATATATATATATATATGTTTATATATATATATATATATATATATATATATATATATATATATATATATATATATATATATATATATATATATATATATATATATATATATATATATATATATATATATATATATATATATATATATATATATATATATATATATATATATATATATAGAGGTTTTTGAAATAGTCGTGCACTACAATAAAATCAAATGCACGGCAATATCATGAAAATGTCTGGAAAATTGAATGTAGTGGATGTCGTCTTGTGCAAACCTCGGAAGTAACTCATTTTGCCCGATTTTCCCCTTATAGCTGAAATTTCGAAAACTACAGGACATATCTAGTATTTTCGATATGTGGGGAAAATCCGTCAAAATGGACATTTCCTGACCTTTTCACAAGACGATATTGCCTCCATTACATTCTTCAGATGTTTTCACAATACTAAAGCACAAATGGGCTCAGTATTATCAAAGCTAATATGATAAATGCAGGATTAATTAATTTTTATTAAAAAAAACCGCATTAATCCACCGATGGTGAGACTGAACCCTTCTTACACTTCACCAGAATTCAAATGTGGACAATATTGTACTGGATACATATTTTCATCAGAAATTCCAAGAAAATTCAGAGATATTTAATATGCCATACATTCAGTTTATAAAATGAACTATTTGTCAATCCTGAGCGTATTGTTCAGCGATGTGATTAAAATATTACCATTAATAGTCTTTAATGACCTGTTTATGTTAGTTATATAAAAGGGAAAATTACATAAATATTAGAAATTTCATAAAATCAGTCCAAAAAAGGATTCAATAAGCTTAATAAGTACATATTCGTTGAAAATTGGTTATAGTAAATGCAGACTAATTTTCGAATATACTCGTTGCAGTTCAAAACCAGACCACTCGAGCCAATCGATGCTGCTCTAATTATATACAGTCGCATAGTGTGGCTAGTCCGCTGTATGTGCTATACAACGCTCCAGATGCGACACAATAGAATGCAAGCGGCATCGATTGGTGTGATTGGTCTTGTTCGGTTTTGCACTGCAACGAGTATATTGTCATCTCACAATTATGTGCTCTCAGGTATTGTTTTGGTCATATCTCCATGAAGGATTATCCAATCATAATGAAATTTTGACCAGTTATTTGGAGATATCATAGCAAAAACTAAAATCGGTTCACAAATAGCTCAGTATGTAATCGGAGACTAAACTGTTTGATTACTATAATAATAGGCCGTCAAGTACTGTTTCGTTCATATCTTCGTAACGAAATGTCCGAATGAAAAAAAAATCAATAGCGTTCTATGGGAATGTTGTAGCTTCCATTTGCCGTCAACAGAACTGAAATCGGTTCACAGATGGCTGAGAAACCGATGTGACATTATTTGTAACGCACACACACACATACACACACACACACACACACACACACACACACACACACACACACACACATACATACACACAGGCATGTGCTCAGTTCGTCGAGCTGAGTCGAATGGTATATGACACTCGGCCCTGTGGGCCTCGGATGAAAAGTCGAGTTTTCAAGCGATCTTAATACCCTTCTATTGATGTAAGAAGGGTAAAAAAAGGGGAAAATCGGGGTCGCACAAGACGATATCCCCTTCATTCAGTTTTCTTGACATTTTCATGATATTGCACTGCATTTGATTTTATTGTAGCGCACGGCTACTTCAAAAACTTCATTATATATACTGATTCTTCCAGTATGCAGGGATAAGCGGATAAAATGGACATTAACTGACGTCTACACAAGTCGAAATCCCCTCCATTCAATTCCCCAGACAGTTTCTCAATGCACTGATAAAAAATCAAATAATGAATATATTAATTCAAAACTATACCTTTTATGTGCTACCGTCACATACATTTCATATTATATCATATAATTCCTTTTTGTGTTTCACATGCAACGTATTATATTGATACATATATTTCATTTTCAAACCCAATAAAAAGTAAGTGGCTCACCTTATTAGACTGATCGTTATTAGATTTGACACATACTTCTGATTGGGTTTTGGATTGAAAAAAAAAGTCAAAATGGCGCTCGAAGGTTTTTCATCAATTGTCCTGAATGAATTGCATTTATGTGATGAACTGCTGTATACAGGTTTTTCAGATATATGTGATATGTAACTTGATGTAATTGTTGAATGACCAATTTATTTATAGAAAGCGGTATATATTTGGCAAAATTATCAATTTTAACAAAGATGAAATTCAGCAACTGCATATGAGACAAAGTAAGTGTAAATATTTGAATAATCTACCATATATATTAATTATTTAAACAATCGCAGGTATTACAGTTTCTGGGATTCAAAGTGGTTGAATTGATTGAATCGATCTCAACATGGATAAAAACAATCATAACAAGTGTATTTGAAACATCATTCCAGTCCGCACAAGCAAACGGTAAAGGTTGCTCTTTTGCGCTCCATAATTTTCGAAGGTTTTCTTAGCTTGTTTATTGGAATTTAAATCAGTTTTTTCTCGGTATTATAACCATCGCGGTTGTGGTCGAGTTTTTTTTTCTCTGTAGAAGAAACCCTGTGCTTTACTTAGTGCAATATTGAAAAGCAATCAATTGCAATTGGCAGTCATCAAGCCATTTTGCACATCAGCACCTCTGCGGGGTCACGCACACCAGCAGCCGTTCTAGTGATAGAGGCTATCCGTTTGATTCCATCGGCAGTAACGGTTCGCCGCATCACACTCGTTGCGCTTCACCCCTCCCCGGTATAAGCGACCACGAGCGTTCGTCACCCAGCAGCAGCAGCAGCAGCAGCAGCAGCTCAATAACATATAAGATAAGTGTTTTGTTTTTCTCCTTCTCCCTTGAATAGATTGTATGGTCATTTTCGTATTGTGTTTTCGTTTGTGTTAAGCTTGTCTATTGTATTGAATTGTACTGTATAGTGTGCTTTTGTAAGTGCCTCAGTGGTTGAGCCATAAGCTCCCACGGGTGCGACATGGATGATTTGTCGGAAGATGATTCATCCATGCCGCCAAATAATGAGGTGTCTCAAAACGTCCCCCGGTCACGGGCCTATCCAGATGATTCAGCTGGTCCATGGGTTGTATACTTTCAGCCCAAAACGAAACCTCTAAATGTTTATCAGATCAGTAATGATCTGACGAAACGATTCTCGGCCGTGACTGAAATAATTAAGATCAGACCCAATAAACTTCGGGTAGTTGTGTCCAACCTGAAACAGGCGAACGAGATTGCTGTCTCTCAGTTCTTCACACTCGAGTATAGAGTGTACATCCCAGCTCGAGGTATTGAGATTTAAGGTGTGGTCACCGAAGCGACTTTGACCCCTGAGATCCTGATGAAGCAGGGGGTTGGTCGGTTTAAGAACCCTCTGCTTCCTCCAGTTCAGATACTGGATGTGAGAAAACTCGGAAAAGTATCGATCACTAAGGGTGAAAAGAAGTTCACTCCGTCAGATTCGTTTCGCGTGACCTTCTCTGGCTCAGCCCTCCCTCAATACGTCGAGTTGGGAAAACTTCGACTACCTGTGCGCTTGTTTGTACCACGGGTAATGATCTGCCAAAAATGCCAGCAGATGGGACATACGACCTCCCACTGCGGCAATAAGGCACGCTGCTCAAATTGCGGGGAGAAACATGAGGATGGCGCCTGCGCAGACAACACACCAAAATGCGCAGTTCCAGGAACGTCATTTCACCGGAAACCTCCTTCTCCATGGTGGGATCAGCAATGCACCGAGGTTTACCGTAAAAAGTCCGACGCGTTTAAAGTTTTCCGTAGACGTGGAACACCTGAGCACTTCGAAGTATACACGGCTCTCGAACGCGAGCTTAAGAGCCTCATCAAGGCCAAGAAACGCGGATACTGGCGAAAATTTGTGAACGGGCTATCGCGCGAAACGTCGATGAGTACTCTTTGGAACACGGCGCGAAGGTTGCGTAACCGAACTACGAACAACGAGAGCGAAGAGTACTCGGACCAATGGATCCTCAAATTCGCGCGAAAAGTGTGTCCAGATTCGGTGCCGGCACGGATGATTCCTCGCGAAAACACGAATTCGATAGATGAGATTAGCCAACCCTTTTCAATGGTAGAGTTCTCTCTCGCACTCTTTTCGTGTGGCAATACGGCTCCAGGGGCTGATAGGATCAAGTTCAACTTGCTTAAGAACCTCCCAGACGTCGCGAAGAGGCGCATGTTGAACTTGTTTAATCAGTTTCTGGAACTCAACATTGTACCGGATGATTGGAGACGGGTGAGAGTTATTGCCATTCAAAAACCTGGTAAGCCCGCGTCCGACCACAACTCCTATCGACCCATCGCGATGTTATCTTGTATTCGAAAGTTGTTGGAGAAAATGATCCTTTTCCGTCTGGACAAATGGGTTGAGACGAACAACCTGCTTTCAGATACTCAATATGGTTTCCGTAAGGGTAAGGGAACGACCGACTGTCTCACGTTGCTTTCCACGGATATTCAGTTAGCTTTTGCTAAAAAAGAGCAAATGGCTTCTGTATTCTTGGACATAAAGGGGGCTTTTGATTCAGTATCTGTTGAAGTTCTTTCAGATAAACTCCACGCTTGTGGCTTTTCTCCATTAATGAATAATTTTTTGTACAATTTGCTGTCAGAGAAACATATGAGCTTTTCTCATGGAACCTCTACAGCTTCACGATTTAGCTACATGGGTCTCCCCCAGGGATCATGTTTAAGCCCCCTTTTGTATAATTTTTATGTCAAAGACATTGACGGTTGTCTAGGTGACAACTGTACGTTGAGACAACTTGCAGATGACGGCGTAGTGTCTGTCACGGGACCCAATGGGGTCGATCTGCAAGGACCCTTACAGGATACCTTGGACAATTTGTCTACTTGGGCTCTAGAGCTAGGTATCGAATTCTCTACGGAGAAAACTGAGTTGGTAGTTTTTTCAAGGAAGCATAACCCTGCACAACCGAAGCTTCAAATTTGGGGTAAGCCGATAACTCATTCTATGTCATTTAAATATCTTGGGGTCTGGTTCGATTCAAAGTGCACCTGGAGATCCCATATTGAGTATCTGAAGCGAAAGTGCCAGCCAAGGATCAACTTTCTCTGCACAATTACCGGGACCTGGTGGGGAGCGCATCCGCAAGATCTTCTAACGTTGTACCGGACAACGGTTTTGTCGGTTATGGAATACGGTAGTTTTTGTTTTCAGTCAGCGGCTCGATCGCACTTAATTAAACTGGAACGTATTCAGTATCGGTGTCTTCGTATCGCGTTAGGTTGCATGCACTCGACTCACACCATGAGTCTTGAAGTGCTGGCTGGCATGTTGCCACTCTCGGATCGGTTTACAGAGTTATCTCTCCGGCTCCTCACCAGGTGTGAAGTTATGAACCCCAGGTGATCGAAAATTTTGAGAAGCTTCTTGAGTTGAATCCTCAAACGCGCTTCATGACTTTGTACCATTTGTACATAACACAGGACGTCAGCCCTTCGCCGAACATTTCCAATCGTGTTTGCTTCTCCGATTTCGACAATTCGGTACATTTTGATTTATCCATGAAGCAGGAGCTTCATGGAGTCCCAGAGCATCATCGTCCTATGATTGCTCCTGTGATATTTGCTGCAAAGTTTGGCCAAGTTGATTCCACTAAATCGTTCTTCACTGACGGATCATTGATAGAGGAGTCAGCAGGCTTTGGAATATTTAATGAAATTTATAGCGCCAACCGTAAACTTCAAGCTCCTTGTTCCGTATATGTCGCTGAATTAGCGGCAATACACTTTACGCTAGAAATTGTTGCCTCACTAACACCGGATCAGTACTTCATTTTCACGGATAGTCTCAGTTCTATAGAGGCTATTCGCTCCTTGAGGCCGGTAAAGCACTCCTCGTATTTTCTCATGAAAATACAGGAGCTTCTAAGTGCTTTATCTTCGCGTTATTTTATCATCACCTTTGTATGGGTCCCTTCTCATTGTTCAATTCCGGGCAATGAGAGAGCGGACTCGCTTGCAAAGGTGGGCGCTATAGAAGGCGATATTTATGATCGACAAATCGCCTTTAATGAATTTTTTACTATTTTTCGTCAACAGTCACTCGTCAGCTGGCAGTATAAATGGAGTAAAGGAGATTTGGGGCGATGGCAATATTCTATCATCCCAAAGGTGTCGAAGAAATCTTGGTTTGAGGGGATGGATGTGGGACGAGACTTCATTCGTGTCATGTCTCGCCTCATGTCCAATCATTATTCTTTGAACGCTCATTTATTCCGTGTTGGACTGAGCGACAGCAATCTCTGTGAATGTGGGCAAGGTTACCAGGACGCAGATCACATTGTTTGGTCATGTGCTGAGCATCGTGGAGTCAGATCTGAGCTTTATGATTCCCTTAGGGCTCGAGGTAGACAACCCAATGTACCGGTTCGAGATATTTTGGCTGTACGTGATCTGGAGTTTATGAAACTCATTTATGTGTTTTTGACTAACATTAGCCTTAGATTGTAGTTAGTTTAACATGTATGTTTAGTTTAAGTTTTTTTTTTCTGTGTTTGTGTGTTTTTTTTCTCCTTCAAAAATGTTCGAATAAAAAGAAAACCAAAAATTGTATAGTTTTAAGTTTTTTGAAGTTTTATGTAAACCATAATTTAAATTCCCGCCCATCTCCCTATCCGTTAAATTGTAATTCCTATTAACCTCGAGTAACCGCGAGTAATCGGTTCTATCCCCCTAACTTTAGATTTAAGATACATGATGTATACAAATATGAAAACTTGGCTCTGTAAAGTTGATTCGATTGAGCCTGTACAAATAAATGATTAATAAAAAAAAAAAAAAAGTGTATTTGAAAATTTGATATATATTTTTGCCATAGCGATTTACAAATACTAATCTAATCGATATGTTTATAAACTTTAACAGTTAGTTTCAATAAAAATTATAAAGACAATCGTATGGTGTTGATGCAAATGTTTCAATAACGTTTATATGACGATACATGGTATTGATCATAAAGTGGGATGGAAATCATAAACTTGAGACATACTTTTTATAAAAAAGGAAAAATAGAACTCATCAAAAAGAGGGATAAAAATCATAAGCTTAACACATACTATCTTTTTTTTTTATCAGTTCGTTTATTTGTTAGACTCAGGCGTGTGTAACACTTTACGGAGCCGATTTTCAATATTGTTGTACAAAACATTTTACTTTTTGTTATTAGTAAAAGAGGGATGCCAATTACTCGTGGCTAGCTCGAGGTTAATGGGTCACATAATCGTTTGGAAAGGGCTAGGTAGGTAACTTATTTAAGCCATTATTTGCTGCTTTTGGTTGCGACATCTACCAAATCCTCGATCCCTGTAGTCCCTTTCAGGAACTAAGCCGCAGATGGGTGACCACAGTATGCTGGGCAGGTACAAGTAGCACGGAAACAAAAGGATAGTATAACTGGGACACAATGGTAGGGATTTTACTAGAGTGGAAGGACGGAGGGTGATGACGTTACACTCTTAGATCAGACAAACAAAGGAATTCGTAAATCGCTTGCATGTAGGGAAGATCACGCATTCCCAAAACATCTCTTATCTCGCGGAAGGGTTGTCTACCTCGGGCCACTAGGGTATCCAATAGTCGTGCTCTGGAGGCATCATTATCCGGGCAATGCCAAACTGCGTGAGCGATGTCATCATAACCGGTTCCGCACCTACATAAATTGCTATCGACGAGGTTAATTCTGTAGAGATGTGCGTCTAGCGAGTAGTGGTTGGACATAAGTCTTGACATCACACGAATGAAACCGCGACTTACATCCAGACCTTTGAACCACGATCTCGACGAAACATTTGGAATAATGGAATGTAACCACCGCCCAAGAGAATTACTTGTCCAATCGTTTTGCCAACTTTGAAGAGAACTCTGACGTACTAATGGGAAAAATTCATCATGTGAAATTTTTCTTTCAAAAATCTCGCCTTCTTGTGCGCCCACCTTTGCTAGAGAGTCCGCCATCTCATTGCCTGGAATTGAGCAATGTGAGGGGACCCATACAAAGGTAATCTTAAATGATCTTTCGACCAACACACACATCTGCTCCCTTATTTGTGCAAGGAAGTAAGATGAGTGCCTCACTGTTTTCATCGACTGCAGGGCCTCAATAGAACTGAGACTATCTGAGAAGATGAAATAATGGTCTATGGGCATACCGGAAATTATCCCCAATGCGAAATTGATTGCTGCCAGCTCAGCAACATATACGGAACAAGGTTCCTGAAGTTTCCGGAAGGCAGAGGAGTATTCATTGTGAACACCGAAACCAGTGGATCCATCAATGCGCGACCCATCAGTGAAAAATCTACTATTGCAATTGACATGTTGGTACTTCTGAACAAAAATATGGGGAATTAAAATAGGCCGAAGTTGATCTGGAACTCCTTGAATGGCCTGTTTCATGGAGAGATCATAATCAATGGAGGAACTGTGATAAGGGAAGCGTACACTAGGAGAACTATAGCATGGAAGACTAATAATGGATGACATATAGTCAATGTTGTATATACTCACCTCAACGAACGCTCAATACCTGTTTTCGAGAGAGATAACTCACAGTGTTCATTTTCGTACCAGCATTGCAGAACGAGATGGAGCGCGACGGTTTGAACGATATGGTGATTCGACTCACCGCGAGAATAGGAAAAACCAGAGAATAAGTTCATAAGAATCAGCTCTATCTCTCTCAGACCTTGAGCACGATCGTAATAACTCATGCAACGTTTGACTCGCAGTCTGAGCATTATTTTGTTGAACAAACAATTTCTTGCTCACTCAGTTGATCGCTAGCAGTTGTCTGGTTCGGAAATTCCAGCAATGCCGCCGCTTGTGTGAGACAATGGCAAAACGAGAAAACAAGGAACTGATTTCCGTTGTAATGCTAATCCAGACGGGCCACGTTGGGATAGCGGCTAGTGTGTTGAAGACTCTGATAAGTGAGCGAGTAAAATATAATTTAATAAACATAATTATCAATTTAAAATCGATTTCGCATCGCGTCTTGGTCATCATGCATTTGCCGCAGTGTATGAATCAGAATGAAAACATGAATACTGGAATCATAATGTATATATGGAACGATTAAAGAAATGGTTGAAGTAAAAACTAGAAAATAAATGTATATAATTATTGAGATTTATCTTCTTTTTCTGCTATCTTCATTCGGGAATGGATTTTCAGTGGTAGACTGATATTATAAATATCTGTTTTCTTTCAAGCTCAGCATAACACGCACTTTAATAAAAAGATGGAATGTGACTTTCAAAAACAAATTGGTTTATTTATCTTTGCATCGTACCGTTATATTTCAAATCTCGCGTATCATTTGAAAACAACCAACCGACGATTCTCTTCCTCGACTTCCTCTGTTGTATACCACGGCAAAATAAACAAATCTTTGGCTCTGCGTGTAGCTTTCAACAACTTATGCAATACAAAATATGTTAATAGCTGCGTTAATACAGAAGGTTGATGAACAAAATCGGTCAAAAAGGATAGTTCCTTTGCTCGTGGTACGCGAGAAATCGCTGGCTGCTGAGATGTTGTTGAAAATCTAACACAGTTTCTTAACCGCAATCACGGCATTCCATTTTAAATTACGACACGAAATATTGAAACGCCATTGACCCCATTGCAGCAGTCAGCTGTTGGTATGAAAAGTGTATTTGTTTGGAGCGTAAACATTTTTTTTTTTATATATAAATCATTTATTTGTACAAGCTCACTCGAATTAACTTTACAGAGCCAAGTTTTCATATTTATATACATAAATTATCTTAAAACTAACGTTAAGAGGATAGAACCGATTACTCGCGGCCGTCTCGAGGTTAATAGGATTAACAACTGAATGGATGGGACGGTAGGCAGGAGTTTAAAGTGGGGCTTACATAACACATTTTTTTTAAATTCTAAATTGTCAAAAAACTTTTGGCTTCTTTTGACTTGAACATTTTTGAGACAGAAAAAAAACACACACAAACACAGATAAAAAAAAACTTAAAGTAAACATACAGGTTAAACTCACTACAATCTAAGGCTAATGTTAGTCAAAAACACATAAATGAGCTTCAATTTATTTGTGTTGTGTTCGGTCAGAAAGAATGTAAATATTCAGGGAATACGTTCATACTGACATTGTTTTGTAGTTATTGAACTTAACTAACTTGCCAATTGTATGATTAGATATTTCATATATAAACATTGATAAATTTCTTTTTTTTCCTTTATTATCGAGATTTTCAGCTCTGGACTGTTTCATCTCCCGTCGTAGTCACTCAAATACCGTTTGGGTATTTTCGTGACTTGTCCGGGGGTGAGATTCGAACTCGTGACTTTGGCGTGAGAGGTATGGATGCAGACCACTACGCCGGGGTCGTCCCCACGGCAATAAATTTCATGTTTTCTATCAATGTGCCGGAAATGAGTTCCATGCTGAAGTTTTGCTCTTCTCTACGTTTTCCGAACTTGTAATCAAGTTGAAATTTCTTAATTTGTGGATTTTTTTTCATTAAATGGTTTGATAAATTATTTATGCAGCAATGAAAATCGTGTACAATTTGGTAATAATTAAAAAAAAAATTCCCATCGTATCTCAAAACTTATTTCCTAGAAATAAAACTCTTTCCATCGCGAATTGTATGTATGTATGTATGTATGTAAGGTAGTCACCATCCCTTCAAAGACCTTGTCATGTATGTAGCTCCACTTAACAGCAAGATCAAATTGAGTTAACGGTTTGTATTCCCACTTATTAAGCATCTTGAATCCATATCGATAATCAAAATTGAAGCTCAGGATTGAAGCTTTGTTAACGCCAAATTAAAGTTATAAAATCTTCAAATAAGTGTTCAAAATTTCATTATGTTAACTTCCCTTTTTTACCCTTCTTACATCAATAGAAGGGTATTAAGATCACTTGAAAACTCGACTTTTTATCCGAGGCTCACAGGGCCGAGTGTCATATACCATTCGACTCAGAACTGAGCACATGTCTGTGTGTGTGTATGTGTGTGTATGTGTGTGCGTTACAAATAATGTCACATCGGTTTCTCAGCCATCTGTGAACCGATTTGAGTTCTGTTGACGGCAAATGGAAGCTACAACATTCCCATAGAACGCTATTGATTTTTTTTTTCATTCGGACATTTCGTTACGAAGATATGAACGAAACAGTACTTGAAGGCCTATTATAATAGTAATCAAACAGTTTAGTCTCCGATTACATACTGAGCTATTTGTGTACCGATTTTAGTTTTGTTGATGCCAAATCAAAGCTATGAAATCTCCAAATAACTGGTCAAAATTTCATTATGATTGGATAATCCTTCATGGAGATATGACCAAAACAATACCTGATAGCACATAATTGTGAGATGACAATATACTCGTTGCAGTGCAAAACCGAACAAGACCAATCACACCAATCGATGCCGCTTGCATTCTATTGTGTCGCATCTGGAGCGTTGTATAGCACAATCAGCGGACTATCCACACTATGCGACTGTATAGAATTAGAGCAGCATCGATTGGCTCGAGTGGTCTGATTTTGAACTGCAACGAGTATATTCGAAAATTAGTCTGTATATACTATAACCAATTTTCAACGAAAATGTACTTATTAAGCTTATTGAATCATTTTATGGACTGATTTTATGAAATTTCTAATATTTATGTAATTTCCCCTTTTATATAACTAACATAAACAGGTCATTAAAGGCTATTAATGGTAATATTTTGATAACATCGCTGAACAATACGCTCAGGATTGACAAATAGTTCATTTTATAAACTGAATGTATGGCATATTGAATATCTCTGAATCTTCTTGGAATTTCTGATGAAAATATGTATCCAGTACAATATTGCCCATATTTGAATTCTGGTGAAGTGTAAGAAGGGTTCAGTCTCACCATCGGTGGATTAATGCGGGTTTTTTAAATTTTAAACACTTGAGCAAAATAAAATAGCAGTCGTGAGAACCTCTTGTTGTCTAGAGAATAAATCTCAAAAATCAATCAAGAAATGATCGAGTTATTAGCGTTCAGTAATTTAATTTTTCATGATGGGAGCCATTTTTTAAATTTCTATTTGGCATTCAACCATTGCTGTAAGCCTACTCTGTATTTGCGCTCCAGAATAATATAGACACAGTATAAATTTTCGAGCCGTTCTAGAAATTTTACACAACGCTTTAGGTATGCGACGACTAAAGGAAAACTAAAACTATTTGAACCGCCGCTGGCTGCCAATTGCCAAGAATTTAGATCGGAATTTGAAAAATGTACGATAAATTCATACAAACTTCTTAACTAGGAAAATTGAATTGGCCGTCCTGAAAAGGGCGGATTTTATATGGTGCACATTTGAATTTAAACCTCCTTGGTCTTTTGCAGAAGCAAATTATTGCATCCGTTGCATCGTACCAAAAATTGGCTAAGATCAGGATCAACACAAGCACCTTATTTTGCTCCTCATGGTCACAGGTTTGGTCAACCGATTACTCATCACAAAACTAATGGCTGCCTAGCAACGGTTGCCTAGAAAAATACAGCTATCAGCTACCTGATCAATAGTTGCACGCCAGTGAACCCTCCCGGGTATTAGCCACCGCAAGCTGTCAATCCAATATATGATCCCCGCCACTCCGCACAGCTTGAATAATACCGAACGAATGATTTAGTTTGCGAAGGTGTATCCCTTTTTTACCGTTCACTGCAACATAGTTTATTGCTACATTGAAATCTTCATTGCAACATTGAAATGGAAATCACTGAAATACTATGCATGTAGTAAATTTAGCCTTCAAAACTATATTTTAAAACATCACCTTTTATTTGCGTTACTTTCAATAGTTTACAATTGTAGAAAGATATTTTTTTATAGTTGACTCCATACGCGGGAAATTTTGCAACCGATTGATTTAAACATATTGAAAATCTATCGAAGAATAATTAAGTTATAAGCGTTTAATTTGTATTTCCTATCGGACGTTATTTTAGGATTTTCAAATGACACCCTAACCTTGCCGTAAGACGTGGTCTACGTCAAAAAAAATCGTTAGCTCTCTCGTAGTGACTGTCTTATATGCACTTTCAAATCTGAAAGCCACGAATCACACCTAGACAATATGTTCAATAGGATTAAAAAAAATGACGTTTCGATCGAATATACTTTGTACGGAAGGTGGTCTAGCATCTCCTAATCGTCTTGATATGATGAAAAAGATAAGTCAAATGTTGGTGAAATAGAAGTGGAGACAGATTATCTTATACAATTTTGACATGTTTCATGATATACATTTAAAAAAGTCACTAAATGTACAGCCCAAAACTCACTAGAAAACACAGCACATCTTGAACTCATGGATATCGATAGTTAAGGAACTACATATTTTTTATAACAATGCTGAGATGTAATTCATATATTGGCTTACACTGCGCTCTGTTTGCTGACATTTAAATATGTATTCGATGCCAGATGTACACAAATGTCTTGTCCACGCACGTGTTTTATCAGCCAGTACGAAAATTAAACCGTTCTCGCAAACCTCGATAGCCGGATGCACTCTAATTTTATAAATTCTTTCTATAAAGTCTTTATAAATTACACCAGAGATGCATCATAAAAGCGACACAAGCTAACGCCAAGATATAAATAATGCAAACCCAATATCACTATCCCACCAACAAGCTTTACTAATTAAGCAGGAAGCAAATAGGAGGTGATAAAACAAATCCCAAACCCTCTATTGGTGGCACGCCGCAGATATCCACCTACTAGACGCAAGCGAATTATCCGTAACATCTTGTTCAACCAGCATCGTTAACTCAATGAGCAAACCCGTCAGCTGCTCATGCGGTACTCACTCACCATGCGAGTTGGTTCCTCGCCACTCAATAATAGTTCGTTTCATAGCATGAAGAGATGAAAGCGCAATGGCAAAAATACACACATTCACTCTCCTGCGGAAACGATAGGGGGATGATGAACAGCAGCATTATTTGTGTTCTCTCCTCTCGCGAGCAGAGAACTCTCGGCTGCAAATCGTGAAAACGCTCATGATTCAACAACACTGCATATAGTTAATATAGATTCGCAAAAATCTAGACTGGGAACTCAATTCGAGCATTTCTTCGAAGTTTTCAATCACAAGGTTGTTACTGATACCACACTTGATCAGTATTCTAGATGAGAGCTCCCAGAAGCGGTTCTGTAAGGGTTTTACTCCTGCCAGAACCTCCAGGCTCATATTATGCGTTGAATGCATACAGCCAAGGGCAATACGTAAACAACGATATTGAACGCGTTCCAATTTAATGAGGTGGCTGTTTCTTGCCGAGAGGAAGCAAAAAGAGCCATATTCGAGAACTGAAAGAATAGTTGTTTTGTAGAGTTTAATAAGGTCTTCCGGGTGAGCACCCCACAATGTTCCGGAAATTGATCTTAGGAAATTGATCCTTGGTTGACATTTCTGTTTTAAATACGCAATGTGAGTACTCCAAGTGCATTTTGAATCAAACATGACTCCAAGGTATTTGAAGGTCAAAGATGTCTCTATCCAACAGCTTGAGACGCAGTTGGGCTGGGAACCGCTTTCTAGTAAACACTACCAATTCGGTTTTTTGCGGTGAAAACTCGATCCCCAAATTTCTGGCCCAGATGGACAGATTATTTAGGGAATTTTGCAATGGTCTTTGCAAGACTTCCGCACGCGGACCTCTTAAGGAGATCACAGCATCGTCTGCAAGTTGTCTTAGCGTGCATCTATTTTCCAAGCAGTTATCAATATCTTTAACATAAAAATTATAAAGTAAGGGACTTAAACATGAGCCTTGGGGTAAGCCCATGTAGCTAATTCTGGAAGTTGTCAGTTGACCTAGATTGAAGGTCATTTGTTTTTCTGACAGTAAATTATACAAAAAATTATTTAAAATTCCTGGTAAACCATTACTGTGCAGGCTATCTGCCAGTATATCTATGGAAACTGAATCAAATGCGCCCTTAATATCCAGAAACACTGATGCCAATTGCTCCTTGTGTGCAAAGGCCAGTTGTATATCAGATGAAAGCAACGCTAAACAATCGTTTGTTCCTTTGCTCTTTCGGAAACCAAATTGCGTATTTGATAGCAGGTTGTTTGATTCAACCCAACGGTCAAGTCGTGATAGGATCATTTTTTCTAACAATTTCCTTAAGCATGATAGCATAGAGATCGGACGGTAAGAATTGTAATCAGACGCTGGTTTCCCAGGCTTTTGAATAGCTATTACTTTAACCTGTCTCCATTCAGGTGGAACTATGTTTAATTCCAAGAGAGTGTTGTACAGGTTAAGTAATCGTCTTTTAGCGATATCGGGGAGATTTTTCAGAAGGTTGAATTTAATCATATCGCTTCCCGGAGCAGAATTATTGGATGAAAGAAGAGCCATTGAAAATTCCAACATTGTGAATGGTTCGTCCAGAAAACCGTTACTTCGGGTGATATCCCGTAAGTTCGGTTTTGTTGGAACAGAGTCTGGACAAACCTTTTTAGCGAAGTTGAATATCCACTGCATGGAGTATTCTTCACTCTCATTGGAGGATGAGCGGTTTCGCATGTAACGAACCTTTCTCCAAAGCGTTGTCATCGAGGTTTCTCTAGATAGTCCCTCAACAAACGAACGCCAATAATTGCGTTTCTTTGCTTTGAGTAAGTTTTTAAGCTTTTTTTCAAGCTTTAGGTACTTATCAAAAAGCTCACATGTTTCATGTCTACGATAATCTTTAAACGCATCGGATTTCTCAAGATACAACATTCATCATCCCAACCAGGAGTGGCGGGTCTTCTTTTGAAGGATGCACTTGGAACACGTCGTTTCTGAGATTCTAATGCACTTTTGTACATCAGATCGGAAAGGAAACGATACTCTTCTAATGGTGGAAGAGGATCGGTAGAATCAATACCAAGGGTTACCGCCGATGTAAAATGTTGCCAATCAATATGCTTCGTGAGGTCATAAGCAACATGGATTGACTGGTCTGTTTTTTGAAAACTATTTGTGATTGAGATAATAATTGGTAAGTGATCACTACCATGGGGATCATTGATTACCTTCCACAGACAATCTAATGATAGTGAATTAGAGCACAAAGATATGTCAAGTCGACTCTCCCTGGCAGGAGGTTTTGCTATTCGTGTCGCTTCCCCAGTGTTCAAGATGGTCAAGTTGAAATCGTCGCATAAGTCATAAAAAATACCCGCTCTATTGTCATCGTATTGTTCGCCCCAAGCAGTACCGTGGGAGTTCAGATCTCCCAGAATCAGAACTGGAGATGAAAGTAAATTAACTGAACTCCAAAGTTGACGGCGGTTTATTGATGTGCTCGGAGGGACATAGACAGAAGCTATGCAAAGATCTTTATTCTTTACATTTATTTGGCAAGCGACGATTTCAATGCCTGAGATTATTGGGAGTGAGATTTTATAGAAGGGGTAGCACTTTTTGATCCCCAAAAGTACGCCACCATATGAATCATCTCGGTCCAGGCGAATAATGTTAAAATCGTGGAAGTTTAAGTCGTCTTCAGACGAAAGCCATGTTTCACAGAGAGCAAATATATCACAATCAGAATTGTGAATCAAATACTTGAACGAGTCTAATTTAGGTATTAGACTACGACAGTTCCACTGTAATACGTTGATCATATCTTGAACCTCACTCGACGAATTATTCATCGAAAGATATGAATTCACCAATGAGGGGCCATGATACAGTCAATTGCTTGAAGTAGTTTCCAACTATAGGAATAAGCAGGTCAATAATCCCTCGGAGCGGTGAAGCATCCGAAAGACCAAGAGCATTTAAAATGTTATCCACAATGTCCCTAAAATTAATCTTACCTCGCTTGGACGGGATATTCTTAGAATTGCGAGAAGACGTAGTACTTGTTTTTAGCGTTTTTGGCAACCTCTTGCGGTTACTGTTATTAGGTAGCGGCGGGGTGGAATAGCTACAGCTAGGAACGGATGCCTCAGCTATTACCGGTTTGTTCGGTTTTTAATTAAACCCCCGCTACCTCCAATTTTTTGCAAGCTTTTGAGAGTAGGTTTAAGCTGTTTCCGGCGCACACCCGGGGAATTAACGGGCTTCCTTTTACCGGGGGCGTGTACCTCCGGAAATCCACTCTCATCGGCTTCGTCAGAGTCCAATTCATCGGAAGACAAAATTATAAAGGGATTTTCATTTTTGGGGGCTGATGCAGACGATGCAGACGCTCCGTTTTGCGACTTTAACATATCTGCATACGTCTGCTTGGAGCGTTCTTGAATGAAACGTCTCACATTACCAGTGCGCTTCTTGTACTCAGGGCAATTCTGCAAATCATGGAGAGGCTCTTTGCCACAGTAAGCACACTTTGTTGCTTCCTGTTGGCAAGCATCCTCTAGATGCCTTTGGCCGCATTTGCCACAACGGGGCTTGTTGTCGCAAAAAGTAGCCGTATGACCCAACTGTTTGCACTTGGTACAATTAAATACCCTTGGTACAAAAAGGCGCACTGGAAAAAAAACATTATCAATTTCAATAAATTTTGGGAGAATTGATCCGGCGAAGGTCACTTGAAACGAGTCCGATGGTGAATAAGTCTTTCATCCATCTATCATTGATGCTGCATGCAATTGTTTACATTCTAAAATTTCAATGGTAGACGAAACAGAATCAGGAAGTCGCCCCATACCTTTCATAACGTCTTCACACGTCAGGCTCGCTGCAGAAACCACACCATCTATCTCCACATCTCGAGATGGGATATAGACGTAGTACTCGGCATTGTAACCTACGTCACTAGCAATATCATTTGCAATTTTATACGTAGGTGCAGTTACACGCAGTTTGTTTCGGTTGACCTGATGAAATTCGGTCCCCGGATAACGACGCGTCAAATTTCGTTTAATGCCCAAAAAGTCTAGGGCTTTCACTTTCTGCCGAAAGTAGACAACCCAAGGAGAGGCAGAAGACGGCTGATAATAGCGCGCCCTAAAAACATCTTTGGGAGGCACAACGCCCCCCGTAGAATCGTCCATAACAAAACGAATTCAGGCACAAAAAAAAAAAAATAAAAAAAAAAAATCAGATGTTTTTTTTTTGAACCACCCTATGCAAAACGATCTTTTTTTGAACCACCCTATGCAGAATGATTCACTATATGGGAGAGAGATACACAAAAGACACCAACAGATGAGGGAACAATAACAAAAATGTGCTATTTACTTGCCCTTACGCTGCGCCTTTGCCGGTGTGGCACTTTCTGCTGTTGCTCGCAAACAAAGCACCGCTTGCTGGCTCGCAGTGGATGGAGCGATGACCTTCTCTGCTGCGATGATGCTCTATGGGGTTACACTTTTTCCCCTCGGGTGTTTGACGACGGTACTAGCTGGACAGATCATCCGCCGGACTCGGCCGGGAATGTCTGCTTCCCTAAAGGAACGCTCGGCTGGATAATATGGTTCAATAGTGCACTAATTTCAATCACCGCGTGGTTGATAGCGGGTTGATAAAACTGAAGAAAAAAAGGTGGTGCGGAGTGCAAAAACAAAACTGAACCGAAGCTCTTCAGCGTTCGATGCGGAATGTACACATACTATCTATATGGAAGGAAATATGATATTCATTATAGTGAGGGATAGTTGTTATTGGAACTTCCTCTTAATGTTTATAAGCATATCGATTAGATATTATTTGTATATCGTTATGGCAAATAATTATTAGATTTTCAAATACATTTGTTATGATTACTTTTATCCGTGTAGTGCATTGCATTTTTATACATTCTAATTCGCGGAAATTTCGAAAACCACATGACATATCTAGAATTTTCAATATGTGGGGAATATCGGGCAAACTCGACAGTTCAAAAGGTTTTTACAAAACGATATTGCTTTCATTGGATTCTCCAGACATTTTCACAATAAGAGATCCAAAATGGGTTCAATATTATTAGTGCAAATATGATAAATGTAGGATTATCCAATTATTTTTTCAAAATTAAGGGAAAATCGGGCAAAACGAGCCACTTGTCGAAGTTTGCATGAGTTTTCATCCACTTCATTCGATTTTCCAGACATTTTCATGATATTGTACTGCATTTGATTTGATTCTAATGCGCAGCTATTCCAAAAATCGCATTTTATCTATTGATTCTTCCAGTATGTAGGGAAAAGCGGGTAAAATGGACAATAACTGATGTTAACAGAAGATGACATACTCTTCATTCAGTTCCCCGGACAGTTCCACAATAGTGTATTGCATTTTTATAGATTCTAATTCGCCCAAATTTCCAAAACCACATGGTATATCTAGTACTTTCAGCATATGGGGAATACCAGGAAAAATGGACAGTTCCTGACGTTTTTACAAGGCAATATTACCTCCATTGAATTCTCCAGACACTTCCACAATAGTAAAACACAAATGGATGCAATATTATCAGAGCTAATATGATAAATGTGTGATTATTCAATTTTTCTTCCAAAATTAGGGGAAAATCGGGCAAAATGAGCCACTTCCCGGGATCTGCCCAAGATGAAATTATCACCATTCGATTTCTCGCATTTTTTACATAAGATAAGCTGTTTTACAGGGCACTTATCCAGCGGCCTTTAATTAGTTGTGATTTTGGGTCCCATTTTCCCCACTGTGCGTTGGTGGAAAGCGAAGCTTGTGCCCGTTTTATAATTTTATAAAATCTAAAATAATGTTTGAAACTATATGCTCTCGGAACTACACAAGTAAAATGATATTTTTTTGTATATAAGTAATCTTTTGCTTAAAAATTATGCTTGTAGACCGTCGATTGTAAAAGCTTGCGTTTACAATCGCTTTGTGTGCACGGAACATCAAGGAACCTAGAAAGAAGTTAAACGCAGAAATATTAATTTATTGTGTATGATATGTGATTTACAAAGCCATACATACCAGGAAATTATCTTAAGGCACAGAGAACAGACATCCAAACTAGAATATATTTCTCAAAAAAAACTTGTGTAACGATTCAAATTAAAATACGTTAAAACACTATTGTCATCTCTCGGGCTATCGCCACTTGCGATCTTTAATCGAACATGGGTAAGATTCGGTGACCGTGCGGTGAAAGAACTGAACTGCCAAAAAAATTTAGTTGATGAATAAGATTTCAAGCTGGTCAATGGGTGGCGATGCCAGCGCCGCCACGCTATTGCCAGTTCATTACAATTATGAAATGGCCGTTAAATTTCTTACACAGTTTTTGAATTTGACTTCGATGTCTGTTCTCTGTGCTTAAGGCATGAATAAAAATAAAGGAATTGTATTTTGTGTTTCTTATTTCTACATTTATTGATTGAGTACCATGAATTTAAAATCTACCAAACTGCTAAGTTATCTATTTGCAAAAATGGGTAATTTTTTACCCCTTTTGGGGAACCTGACTTCTTGGCAATGGGTGAATAAATACCCATGTTGTAACATAAACTGTTTTACCCATTAATGGTTAAATAGAGTTTTCCTATTAAATAGGGAGAGGCACTTCTACTTCGAAACATTTTTTATCGTTATACCGACAATTAAATCATGGTCAAGATAACTATCGCATATAATCGTTACAATAACCATGAAAATGGTCGAATTCACCACCTCATGGTATTCTTGACAATGATCATGGTAGCAAGGACTATTCCGACATTATGGCAAATGTTGGATCAACTATTTTTAATGGACGTTTTGACCACGATCATAGTCGGTGAGTAAACTGTTTTTTTCACGATGAGTATAATCTACCCAGATTTGGGTAAATGAGTTTGGAAGATTTTTTCATTAAGTTCAAAATGGCGCACAACTGCAAGCAGTTTGGTTTTGCGCAGTAACATGAAATTAAATTGAAGTGAATTTGAAATTAAATATACTACATGGAGCAATTACGGACATGCCTCGACGGCGAAAGCTATCGGCAGCTTGTTGGTAAGTTTCATCATGTTATTTTGAATATTTGATGTCAGTATATATGTTCTATCATTCAGGCATTGAGTGCCGCATTTTGGGCTGCCAAGAGTTTGTAATTGGGGAAGAACAAACTTATAAACAGCATATAAAATCTCATCATAAAGTACGGTGTAGTAAACGAAATAGTATTCCAATTGCCTGCGGGGATTGCCATGCCTTATTTCAGAGCTACTGATGAAGTTATGTTGAATGGAGTCACTGCAGTGGATGCGCAATCCTGTCCAGTCGTCTCAGAATTAGGCGACGATACGTCGGACGATACAGAAGAGATTGATGGGAATATTGTTAATCCCATGTATTTTTGCAAAGCCGCAGGAATAACTGACGTAAGAAACCAGGCAGCTGAACTCATTACAAAATTACGTTGCGATGTTAGTTTACCAGAAAGCAAACTAGTAGCCATGATGGATGCAGCGTCGAGCTTCCTCAACACTTATCAAAGATTAGTTCTGGGTAATCTGAAGCAGTTCACGGAAAAGAAGAATATAAGTGAAAAAGATGACGATTTCATTGATCTTGTAAATTCGTTGGAGCTCAAGGACCCGTTCGCCGATGTCAAAACACCCCAAAGCAATTTGTCCTATTTGGCATATAAAGCGGGTGGTTCGGTGCCAACAGTCACAGAAATAGTTTATGGCAGCCGAAAGGTGTGTAAACTTCATCGCTCAGCTCATTTGAAGTTTGGGCGATCGACGATGATACGCAAATCAAGGATTGTAAAAGATGTAGCACATTACATACCGATTAACAAGATCCTAGAACTTGTTATGAGTAATCCGGAAGCAAGAGCTAGCGTACTAGCTGAAACAAGACAGGATAAAGAGATAAGAGGATTTAAAGATGGTTCCCTATTCAGGAGTCAAGGTAATTTTAGAGACATTCCATGTGTGTTAAGACTTTTATTGCATTCAGATGAAGTTGAATATCTTAACCCATTAGCCTCACGAAAGGGAAAAAAGAAATTAACAAACATAAGCTTTAAAATTCAAAACTTTAATCCGGTTGTAAATTCTTCTCTTGATCGTGTATATTTAACTCTTACTGTGCAATCTAGTATTCTAAAAAAGTACGGATATGCTAAAGTCTTACAGCCTTTACTTAATGACCTCAAAGCGCTAGAAGCAGGCATAATTGTGAAAATAGATGAGATTCACTATAATTTACACGCTATACTGGTAAATGTTGTCGGGGACACTACTGCTTTGCATGACATTTTTAACATTATGGGGCCTCAATCCAAGTTATTTTGTAGGGTTTGTTACATTTCTCGTGATAATTTCAGGGGAGGACAATTTAGAGACTGTTATTTACACAGAACACCACAATCTATTGAAACTGATTTGCAATCAATTCGTGATTCCAGCATAACAAAATCTTAATGTGGGTTAATTGAGGAATGCTGTTTGAATAACAAAGGGTATTTCAATTATGGAAAGGATAGATCTATGGACCCTATGCATGACTTATGTGAAGGTGTCAATATGATGATCATTAAGCTTATACTTCAAAATCTAGTGGATGTCCGAAAAATTCTCACATGTGAACACATCAATGAAACCATAGAAAATTTCGATTATGACTTATGTGAAGTAGAGAACAAACCTTCAGCAAATTTCACTTTAGCTATCCTGAAGTCTCGATCAAACTCAATTCCTCAATCAGCATCACAATGTTGGCTGCTTTTGCGTGCATTCCCGTACATATTTCATAAATTCATTTCAGTTGATCCAAATTATGTTCAAATAGTCGATGTTATGCTCAAAATCAACTTTTACTCATTCTCCCACACATATCTTCAAGAAAACATTCTCGATTTAGAGTTTGCAATTTTCCAGCTTTATCAGTTGTTCAAAATATGCTTCCCCGATAAAAATCCAATAAATAAATTGCACCATTTCTAGGGTTTTTTTTTCATTAGGGCGAATCTACAATTGAGAGATTCTCTCCGGGCTCGCACTCTTTCATTCATTACAGCGCCATTATAAAACTTACGAGGCATTCTTTAGTACAGATCGAAACACAACAATGCTGGCTAGCATACTCTACAAATAGTAGAATGAATAACGTAAAGGTGATTGGTTTATGAATGAAAGAGAGCGAGCCCGGAGAGAATCTCTCAATTGTAGATTCGCCCTAATGAAAAAAAAACCCTAGATTTATCCCATTACCCAGAGTTGATATTGATGAACGGAACAATTACCAATTGGGTTGTATTTGAGGCTAAGTTTAAAATTTGCAAAGGGCAGAGCCTAACGTGTAACAATTTTAAAAATCTAACTTACAGCATCGCAACAAGAATGAATCTAAAACAAATAGAATCTGTTATCAAGCATAGGTATGCGTCAAAAGTTCACACTGTTAAAAGGAGCCTAGAAATAGAAAAATCCTGTCTGCAATTTGCATTAATCCTTTTTGATTTTCCTACGAGTATTACCATCATAAACCACTTGATTATCGATGGAACCAGCTTTCGCCCAGGGACAATAACAAAATATGAAATGTGTGATAACAAACGATACGGTATTATAGAGGCAATAGTAGGTCGTGGCCAAGAATTTACATTTGTTATTCAAAATCTTATTATGGTCAAGTTCCGAGACGATATGTACAGTTTGGAAGTAAAACGTAGTAATGAGCTAGTAAGAGTTTCTAGCATTAACATTTGTACGCGGAAGACATACAGTTTATGGCAACGATCAGGTGTAGACGAACAGTCCTTATATATTAGTTTAAAATACTACGACGACTGAATAGCATCCATCAATTTCCTCCGTCCCTCTATTTAAAAGAAGAAAATAAGGTTAGTTAAGCCATATTAGCATTAATCAATTTGCAAAAACTGTAACCAGTGATTTTTTTTTACTTGATCCTGTCCATAAACTACGTTGAATGTGTTTTGCGATCATATTGTCAACCATTTTTTTTTCTTCTATTTTGTTGATTTTCGTAGAAAATTGACGTAGGTTTACCGGACGGTACTCTAAAAAAAATAATCTCATAATCTTCACTATATAATGATGCACTCAGAATACAAAACAGTCTACGATTTCACATTGCAGCAAACAAAATAACCGACCAGGCACTGTCGATGTTTGAGGACGCAGATCTGATCGATGTAGGAATCACTGCCAAACGCCCTAGAAAAATTATACTTGCCTCAATCGCAAAGCTACGTGCGCATGATGAAATTGAAAAAACTCCTGAAGAGGTACTTATATTCATATCCATATTGATCACTTCGAATTTACTTAATGGTTTACTTTTTATGTTATTTAAGAATCTGAGAATCCTTCTGGTCGACAACGCAAAATTTCGATGTGTTGTTTATGATGAGCTGGATCATAACAAAATACCCAGCGCAAAAAATCTACGTGCCACGGTTCGTATTTTGTGCTATAAGTACGAAAAAACATATACGACAACAAAGGGTAATTATCGCTTTTAAAATTCTTTATTAAATCAAGACAAACATTGCATTAGGTTCTAAATACAACTGATAGATTTTTCAGTGTTTTTTTTTCTTTGAGCTACCACTGCCTTGGGAAGGTAGATTAGCTGTTTTCAAAACATATGAGAGAGAAAGATATTATTTAGAATCTTACATGAATTACATGTCGGTAAGTTGATCCCAGAATTTTTGCACAAGAAATAGAAATCCGAAGAAGATAGTCGATCAATGTTAGTTGTTTGTACAAAATGCTAGACTGAGCAGCTATAAGATGTTGTGAGTGCAAACTTGATGGTATTTTTGTTGTCGTTAACTACTTTAATATGTTATATTTTTTAGTCTAGACAATGCATTATATCGGTTAGTCGCAATGTAACTGGCTTACGTAGAATGGTAGCTACATTATTCTTTAGATTCATTAGGTGCCTTGAGTCAGTACAATATCATTGGATGAACACCAATGAATAGTGAATAAATTCGCTCCTTTTACTCGTAATATGTTTATTTTGAATTATTTTAGTTATATTCGATATTGTTTAATTCATTACAGCTACCATTCCACTAACGATCAATGGATACTAGCTAAACAAATTATCCGAGCATTTCCGCAGTTGAAAATTACAAGAGTAAACGAGAATGCCCCAGACGAGGTAAGCCAAGGAATATTTATTAAATTTTTTATCATTGATTTCTCACGGTGTTGTTTATTCTTTGCAGTCTGCGTTTTTCTGGTGGCGCAGCGGGAATTCCTCCGGAGAACATGGCGGTTATATCTACCATCGAGTACGAAATATTGTGAAAACTTTACCAAAGGGGATGAAGAAGTACAGCCGTCCTGACATTACAAAAAGCGAAGGCGCACGCAACTGTTTTCCAACTTCACTTCTGAAACAAGCAGCAGATCTGGCAGCACAAACTGCGAGTTCAAACAACATTGCTGAGATTAAAAAACAAATGGAGGAATGTTTCCCGGTACTTCAGCTCTTGTTAAGAGAAAAAAAGTGTGTGAAAGAGATACTTTTCACTCTTCCACATTTAACGTCATTTGATGGCGATATGGTTAGTATGACAAATTTTACTCGTTTTTCTTTAGTATTATTTTTTCACTTTCAATTAAAGATCCATGACGCATTTTATCGACTGAAACCACAGGTGTCAAAACGGCTTGACTTATCAGCAGTTTTGGGAAGAGGACTTCTTCTGTCACCAGGCACATTCAATGCAGTGGAAGATGGTAATTTACTTAATTTATGCAATTAAATTTACTTAATTTAAAGCTTAAGATCTGCATTTTGAATGTAGCATTTATTCTTTTTTTATTATTACAGTACACGTAAAAGGAGCTTTGCGAATTTTCACAAAACTGCATCGAAAAGGTGTTAAGAATACCACATCAAGTGATGCAGGCTTCAGTCGGTCAATGCTTACAGAAGAAATTCTTGTTGGACCAATAATTCAATGGGCACTGGTAAGAAACATTACCTTGTTTAATAAATATATTAATATTAATAAATTATTATTAATGAATACAATAATCCATTTCATTTAAGGACCTCAACGATCACCTTGATACCTCGTACGATGAACCTCACATCATATGTGTTGCTGGAACTTTTAACCTTGGAACATACCACATTGTTTTTGACAACGAAATTCTTTCGAGCAGCGATTCTTTCGTTGACACGTTTGACTTATTTTGGAAGAGTTTCTCAGTCTTCGGACAGAAAATCCCCAGCAAGCTACAGATGTTTTACGAGGTTTTTTCTATGTTGATATACAAAACAACATTGAACAGTTCCCGAAAATGTGTTAATGAAGTTTGTAAGAGCTTGAGAGAAGCAATTCAAGCTGAACAAATTAAAATAAACCTTGTGTTTACCTTGTTTACTTTATTTTATGTTGAATGAATGCAGAACTGTTTTAATCGCTTGTCTTAAATTAATTTTTATAACGAAATAATGAATCACGCATTCACGCACACCAACCTTTTTCTTTTTCACCAAAATGAGTAAAAACTACCCATTTGCCAGTTGTCAGAATCTGAGTAAAATTTACCCAGTTTCCCCCATATGTACGTTTACTCAAATCTGAGTAAATGTATGTTTACTCATTTCTGGGTAAGTGCCCTTTTGGCCAGACTGAGTCACGTTTGACTCAAAAATGGGTAACTTCAAAATTGCGTGCACATCTTCTGCTCTGAAAAAAATCTATCGTTATACCGACAATTAAATCATGGTCAAGATAACTATCGCATATAATCGTTACAATAACCATGAAAATGGTCGAATTCACCACCTCATGGTATTCTTGACAATGATCATGGTAGCAAGGACTATTTCGACATTATGGCAAATGCTGGATCAACTATTTTTAATGGTCGTTTTGACCACGATCATAGTCGGTTCAAAAGCACTATACCACAGAGAACAGACATTGATGTCCATATACCTTTTCTTGAAAAACGTGTGTAAAAGATAATACGGGCAGCCGGTATAAAAAGCTAGTGCATAGAAAAAAAAACAAAAATTTTCAGGCTATGGGCTAGGTTTTTTATTGATAAACATTTACATGACAGTTATCGCACAACTGCAGCGCCGCCTACCAGGAGCATAACGACATACATTTGAAATGTCAATTTAAAGGTTTTCACAAGTAGCAGACCGAAGATGAACGTCTGTTCACTATGGTAATACACGGTTGTTTTCAAAAACCCATTAATGGGTGAAAAAACACCCATTTTCGCTAGAAGTGCCTCTCCCCATTCAATGGGTAAACCCGATTAACCCATTAATGGGTAAAAGCAGTTTATGTCACTAAATTTTCACCCATTGCAAAATATCCAAAATGGGTATTTATTCACCCATTGCAAAGAAGCCAATATGGGTAAAAAATTACCCATTTTTGCATGCAGATTTTGTAGCAGTTGGTACACACAAAATATAAATCTTGTTTTATTGAAAGTTTTGAGCTTTGCTTCTGAAGAGCGTTTATTTTTCATTAAAATGAAAGTAAAATTATCTACAACAAAAGTTCTTCGTTTGATTTGAAAGTGTTATGATTCGGTTCGGTGTGTAAATTTAAAAGTGGTTTCTTTTACTATGAAAATTGTAGAACTGTCAAATCAACCAACACAAAGCTAGTCATCGTCGTCATTGTCATTTTCAATTTTGAAATGTTGTTGTCTGCGTACGCATCTACTGCGTGCTTTGTTGCTCCCGTCCGCTTTCGTACGCCTTTGGTGAAAATTTCGAGGAGAATGTTTTTTCGTGTTCGTATTTTGTAAAGTACGTCGGCTGTTTTCGATTCAAATTGTGAGTAATTCTTTTCATTCTATTATTTCCAGGCGAAGGGTGATAACAGAATCCGATAGAATATGCTGGAACATTGGCGGAATTCGTTCGAGATATGGGAGCACATTCAGAGGATGGATGCGTGAGGATGGACGAAGAAAGAATTGGTCATACATTCTACCTGCGGTGAGGCATGTTGTAAAAATGTGAAATATTCATCTTAAAAAAAACTTTTGTATGTATAATATGTATAATGTATGTTTAATATGTATAATATAACAACAATTTTTATTTTGCAATAAAAATAATTTGCTTCCTTGCTACGCTTTTAGGTAGAAAATTCAACACTCTATCCGAAAAATAAACCTCTTGATGTAAAAACTATTTGCTATATCAATGCAAATGGCATATTTTTATTTTTATTACACGACACTTTCTCGTTGATAGTTTATTTTGGAATATAAATTATTTGCTTTCCTTTTCAACGATGCCACGGTTTCGATTTGACAGTTCTACAATTCGTTTTGAAAGTTTCAACTTTTGAATGTACCAAGCAGGAAAATTTTGATTTGACAATTTGAACGTTTTTGTTGTGATACCAAATCGCTTTCTACGAAAAAGAACCAACGCAACTTTTCAATTTTAGCAATGTTTTTTTTTAATTCTTACAATCATTATTCTTTGTGTGTAGATTGTAATATTATGATATTCATGGTAATCAATCAATAAATGGGTAAATAAAATACTTGTACTTGTTTTTATTCATGTATTTTTTAAAAATATGGATTCGACATCTTCACAAGCTCCTCAATGCTCCATGTACTCAAAACGATTGTCAACGTTTAGTTGAAGTTTAATTGAGGATCTGGAAGCATAATTCTCAAGCATTAGATTATTTATATACAAAAATATCATTTGTCTTACTTGCGTTGTTTCGAAAGTGTATAGTTTCCTATATTATTGTAGTTTTTATGAAATTAAAAAACTGAAACAAGCGGTACTTCCCACCAACGAAGCACCGGATACGCTTGGTTTTAATTTTTTTTTTCACCCATTAATGTGTAAAAATATACCCGTTTTTTATTGTATGAGGTTTCCTCCAATGGGTGTTTTTTTACCCATTGCATGATTGAGAATTCCCCCATTTTGTGGCAGACGGGAATGCTATTTGAAAATGGGTGTCTTTTTACCCATTAATGGGTTTTCGCAAACAATTCAAGCAAAACAATGCATTAGGTCCTAAGTAACAACGAGAGGCTCTCTCTGTCGACTTTCTCTTTGGGCTCCTACGGCTATGTAGAAACATGTTCAACTATTTTCAGCATACAGTACGGTAGTATAAAGTGTGATTATGGATTCAATACGTTGAAAACATCACCAAATCGTTTAATAGACAAGCTATTAACCAAAGAGAAAGTCGACAAAGAGAATCTCTCATTGTTACTTAGGACCTAATGCATTGTTTTGCTTGAATTGTGTACTGACCAAATTTCCGTACACGTTAAGATCAGTTTACCCAAATATGGGTGAAGAATACCCATATTTGAGTATTTTTTTCCCATACAAATTTACTTAAATATGGGTAAAGTCAACTTACCGATATATGAGTATGTGCGCTTTTTTGCGATTATGGGTAAACTGAGCGTAGCTTGTAACCTCTTTAATTTTTATTATGGTCCAAACACAATGATATCGGCAACGGCAAACGGCAAAGCCCGATCTGAGTATGCCTGCTTGACGGAAAGAAAACAGGCTAGATCCAAGCCGATTCTAAATGGACGTATTGAAGTCATTTGCAGCAACTGTCAAAATTGCCATTTTCCGTTCCGTTTCCGTTATCATTGTGTTTGGGCGGTTAGGTCGATACTGACCTTAAACAAGCTCTGAGAAAAATTTCATCGTTGTACCGACAATTATATCATCGTCAGGATGACTATCACATATAATGGTTTCAATAACCATGAAAATGGTCGAATTCACCACGTTCATGGCAATTTTGACTATCATCATGGTAAAAGGACTATTCCAACATTATGGAAAATGTTGCATCAACTATTTTTATTGGTAGTTTTGACCATGATCATAGTCGGTTCAAAATCACTATACTGCAATAGTCATCCTAACCCCCAGTAGTAATGGTAAAATTGATCATCAAATTCCTCTCTGTGTGGATAATTTCAGTGTGCACTTTTGTGCGGTTTTCGGTATTTTTACCGAGTTTTCCGTTTTGTTGTCTTAGCGTGTAGTCAAAAATGGGTGTAATCACTCCCATTAATGAGTACTTTCGTTTTTGAGAGTATATTATTGTTATTGCGCAAACCTACACGGAAAAACCAAACTTCCAAAATGAAGTGTGATAGTATTCAAAACTAAGTACTCTGATAGGACTAGTATTTTGGATATAATTTTGTTCTCACCGGTAGGTAGCTTTAACTCAATCCTAAAGTTAAATTGAAAAAGTCAATTTTACGCAAAGCAAGGTATTTTAAGAGTAGTATGTATTCAGTATACGTGCGAGGCGCCTTCCATGAAACAATCCAAATCGGAGTGTTGGGCTGCCACTTTGCTTTGGCTGAAAATTTTTGATCGCCATTTAATGAACAATGGTGCTGTGACGAGGCGGAAGCAAATTCGTGTTTCAGTTTAAAATTTTACGCGTTTATGGTTATGGATATGAATCAATTAAGTAAAATTCTGGAATTGGAAACCCCGTTACAAAAAATTTACCGGTAAGTGTAATTATTTCACTTATTCGATTGCTTTTTTCTTATTCTACTGTCTTTGGAGGGATGGAGAACTTTATTAGTGAGAACCCAGTATTTCAGCAAAGTTCATGGAGATGATCACGGAACTTCGATATGATGAGTCACTTCCTGAAAATAAGGTCCAGAAATTTCTTTCATGGCTTTCCTCTATCATTCTTTTGAGTCAACGGAATGTCCCTAGTAAACCGTTTCATGACAAACGAAAAGTACTCGTTTCAATATGAACTTTTAGTGGATTTGATCAAATTTCCAATGGAATGTTTTCATGTACCCGAGAATGTACCAATAAATAAAATAGATTTTGTTTGATTTGCATTTTTAGATTTCGTTTATTGAATTTAGCTAAAGAAAGTTCACTAAATCAAATTCTCGAATAATATTTTCCAAAAAAAACACTACCCGCCTACCAGGAGCATAACGACATACATTTGAAATGTCAATTTAAAGGTTTTCACAAGTAGCAGACCGAAGATGAACGTCTGTTCACTATGGTAATACACGGTTGTTTTCAAAAACCCATTAATGGGTGAAAAAACACCCATTTTCGCTAGAAGTGCCTCTCCCCATTCAATGGGTAAACCCGATTAACCCATTAATGGGTAAAAGCAGTTTATGTCACTAAATTTTCACCCATTGCAAAATATCCAAAATGGGTATTTATTCACCCATTGCAAAGAAGCCAATATGGGTAAAAAATTACCCATTTTTGCATGCAGATTTTGTAGCAGTTGGTACACACAAAATATAAATCTTGTTTTATTGAAAGTTTTGAGCTTTGCTTCTGAAGAGCGTTTATTTTTCATTAAAATGAAAGTAAAATTATCTACAACAAAAGTTCTTCGTTTGATTTGAAAGTGTTATGATTCGGTTCGGTGTGTAAATTTAAAAGTGGTTTCTTTTACTATGAAAATTGTAGAACTGTCAAATCAACCAACACAAAGCTAGTCATCGTCGTCATTGTCATTTTCAATTTTGAAATGTTGTTGTCTGCGTACGCATCTACTGCGTGCTTTGTTGCTCCCGTCCGCTTTCGTACGCCTTTGGTGAAAATTTCGAGGAGAATGTTTTTTCGTGTTCGTATTTTGTAAAGTACGTCGGCTGTTTTCGATTCAAATTGTGAGTAATTCTTTTCATTCTATTATTTCCAGGCGAAGGGTGATAACAGAATCCGATAGAATATGCTGGAACATTGGCGGAATTCGTTCGAGATATGGGAGCACATTCAGAGGATGGATGCGTGAGGATGGACGAAGAAAGAATTGGTCATACATTCTACCTGCGGTGAGGCATGTTGTAAAAATGTGAAATATTCATCTTAAAAAAAACTTTTGTATGTATAATATGTATAATGTATTTCGTTTATTGAATTTAGCTAAAGAAAGTTCACTAAATCAAATTCTCGAATAATATTTTCCAAAAAAAACACTCAATTTTGGATTATTTTTACTGTAGATTCAGTGTTACACAAACAGTTCATTTCACTAAGCACTGAGCCTTTTCGAAATAATCAAAATTGGATACCTTGCAAATAACTTAATTCGACACAAATTTTTCATTAGGGCCTAACTGACAAACGTAAACAATGGCTTCTTCCTTAAATTTCTCGTTATTGAAAACTCGCCTAATCAATCCACCATGATCATTTCGAAGAGGAAGTGTTCACCTATCCGATAGAATTAGAGGCTTACATGGGAAGCTTTTGTGCCACGAGAAATTTACGGAAAAAGCCATTGTTTACGTTTATCAGTTAGGCCCTAATGAAAATTTTGTGTCGAATTATGACTTGTTTTACTTTGCTGTCAAGTTGAGTGAAAATCACTTAATTTTGGATAGTTTGGTTTCTCCGTGTAGTAGTATTGGTAGTATTATTTACACGGTAAAACTGGAAAACTCCTTTTATGACTATATTTTGCACATTTTCAAGATTATAGTTGATACGTCAAAAAGTGACTACACAGCAAAAAGAGTTGTTGAATATTACACAGAATCAGATGCACATAGGTCATTCCATCGGTTGTGTAATATTAGGTTGTCTCGACGTACACAATAAAATGATGCAATGCTTATCGATGTAATTTCGTCGATGTAAACGAGGCAACGTATCTCATCGAGACAACGTGAATCATCTCGACGTACAACATAGTCGTGACGTAAAGGGAGCAATGTAAAACTTATAGTGTAATTTTAATTTTCAGATATTATTGAATGAAATAAAGGTTTACAGCCAAAATTAAGGATGGTTTTATTATTAAAAATTGAAAAGAAAAGAAGCAAAATTAAGAAAAAAGATATAAGCGAAATCCTTGTAGTTCCCCGGATGTTTAATTTGAATGGCTAAAAAAACCGAAATACTAACCAATGTAATGCGCAGATACCCGGCTGCAGAAAGAACATAGATCGGATTTTTCCAAGTAACGGATTTCTTTACGGATCGGCGACGATATCCAACCATTCGGGTTCCTTGTTGTCGCTGTGGAAGCAGGACCTGCCGGAGAGATGCGGATAGGTCCATCTGATTTGATCTAGCATTGTCCAAGGGATATTAACAGCAGAGTTAGCACCCAGATATGGTTTGGTTGAAAGAGTAATAATATCAAGCACCAGCAGCAGTCGTTTGGGTCAAGACTGACAAGCTCCTTTGGAAGTTGGGAGAAACTGATTTCACAAAATGCTGATCCTCAGTGTTTGGTTCAGTTGTTTTAGGAGCAATGGCCATGGCATACAATTGACTGTTTTGCTCGAGGATCATTCTACGCAATTATTTGCGGACCAGTGCATTCTTCATAATCAATTGGGTGTGTATTTGAAGTTCGAGTCAAGTTGGAATACGCGGCGGCTGCGAAGCTTGATGTTGCCGTTGCTGTTGTTCAAATCCATCTGAATCTTGGACCAATGATTCCATTCTCTTGTCTGTTAGCGTTTTTTTGTCTGTCGACTCGTCCTTGAGATTGACCCTTGCCAATGTTGTTGCATGCACCTTTATCCTTGTCATCCAGCACGAGATTTGTACCGACGGGTGGGTTGGCTCCTCCATATGGGAAATGGAGCGACCTTGGACAAAATGATAGCCGGCAGCTCGCAGCTCAAGATGGCTGGGTCAAGTTCTTCCAGCGGCGGATCATCTGCAATAATCAAAAATCGCGAACTATCGCGGGATTACGAAATATATTGTTTAAACAGGTACTTAACATTTTCACCATTTTACCTACCAATAATAAATCTAACACCTTTCGAAACGCAAAACACACCTGATACAGTTTGGAATATACCCGATCGAGTTTGGAACTGATTTAAAAACGAATACGCTAAAAAAAAAGAACAAGTTTGACAGTGTTGCGAGATTTAATTTAATATAAAACGAAATGCGATAAAGCATCAAAGTCGTGTAATATTTAGCATTTTTTGCGGAGTTTTTTATGTGCATTGGTTTTCGTGTAATATTTATGTTTTTAATAAGTGATTATTACATTCGTGCAACTAATAATTTTCTTATGATGTAATTTGAAGACCGATGTAATATTCCACTAAGTGGATGTTATTGTGCATCGTATTTCCTTGATTACATCAGTTTTTAATACGTTAGAATCAATTACGTTGATGTATTTTACTTATTTTTTTGTTGTGTAGTTTTTATACACTAATGAAGAGTACTTTTTACGCCTTTTCAAGTATGTCAACGGCGGCAAAAAAATGTGTAAAAAGTAGGCACCGCTGAGAAAAGAAAATTAACTCTGCCCGTCACTTGATGCTGACGCCATTTTCTTTAAAGCATTTATTTTTGTAAGCACCGGGTATAAGTTCAAGAATTGTTTTGCAGTATGCAAAATGGAGAAATTATCCATTGACGCATCCAGACGCATTCATGAAATTGACAGTTAAGTTAAATATCTGCTTCTGTAAGGTATAACAAATGTTTAACACTATATGGAACAAAACAGGTTTTCCATGCCCGGATGCAGGAATTAGGGACGAATCGTTAAGCTTGGGACCGAGCTTGGAGCCTATGTGCTGGTGCTTCCTGAGCAAAACAAATAAATTATTTTTTTCCTTGACTATCCAGCTGCTGTTCTAATATTAAAATAAATTGTTCCAGAGCGTCGTTGACAAAATGCGTGATAATTTTTTAAGGCTAAATCTCTACATAGGCATTTGTAATTTTTTTATCAATGAATAAACATGGCTGTGTAATGTATTCATGTCTTTTTCACTTTTTTTGAATTTCGGAATATAGCTGTTTTCAGCCCGAGTTTCAGCCATACACGAGCGATATTGATTTTTCGAAATGCGTAAAAAGTATACATCTTTTATGTTCTCAAAAGGAGTAAAAAGTATGCATACTCACTTTTCAAAAGGAGTAAAAATTATGCACATTATGACGTACATTCAGTTTACGCAAAAGGGAGTAAAAGTAATATACTCCTTTTTGGCGTAGTCCCAGTTTCCCTCGAAAAGGCATAC
The DNA here is from genome assembly GCA_034211315.2 of Aedes japonicus. Lineage (NCBI taxonomy): Eukaryota > Metazoa > Arthropoda > Insecta > Diptera > Culicidae > Aedes > Aedes japonicus. Next base: position 28,705 of record JASCZW010000321.1, on the reverse strand, counting down.
TTTATAGTCTTAAGAGTGTAAATTAAAATTACCGTGTATATTAAATATATCAAGCAAAACAATGCATTAGGTCCTAAGTAACATTGAGAGACTCTCTTTGTCGACTTTCTCTTTGCGTTCCTACGGCTATGTAAAGGCATATTCAAGTATTTTCAACATACAGTACGGTAGTATAAAGTGTGATTAAGAATCCAATACGTCGAAAACATCAGCAAATCGTTTTATAGACAAGCTATTAACCAAAGAGAAAGTCGACGAAGAGAATCTCTCAATGTTACTTAGGACCTAATGCATTGTTCAGCTTGATATTATTATTCGCACGACTTATCAACCAACCCTTGACTAAAAGGAATGAGATACTATGGATTTGAGAAAAAATAAAAGATTATCGAGCAACAAGGTAAACAGTATGATCTATGAATTGAAGTAGGAGCGATAATTTTGTTTGCATTTATTACAGAAGGTATTAAAACATGACTCAAAAGGTTGCAAAGTCCCGCCGGATAGTAGTGGTTCGCAGCCAAGAATTCTTTTGAAACCTAAAGAGAATAGTGACGTCCAAACAAAATCTGAACCAACTATCACCATCGCTACTAAAATTCCCCAGGCAAGGCTAAACCCACAACAATCCGCCACCGATGTCATCAAGCAACGTACGGCACACGAGACTCCTCATATTCTCACATCAGTGAGTCGTATGATTAAATCCGTGAATCTTGTTACTAACAACAACGCATTGAATGTTCATGCTTTCGACTATCTGCATGAAAACAATTCAGATTTTTTTGTGATCGGAGCCATCGGAATGCAAGGTTCTGGTAAATCAACGGTCTTGAACCTTCTAGCGTCCGAGCTCAACGAAGAGGCCTTTAAACAAGCTGCTTTCCACATTGGCGGAGGAGTTTTTCCAATAACGAATATTTTTACACAATATGAGAGCGGGGAATTTGAAGACGGTAAAACTAAACTGTCATGTGAATATTATGTTCAATAACTGCTTTATCTCTACCCGTAGAAATTCGGATGCATATTACCAAAGATCGCATCATTCTTCTAGATAGTGCCCCTGTTTTATCGAATCGTGGAAAAAAAGATTTTGTTCTGAGCGAACTGGACGATATTCGTCGAATAATATTCCTGCTGAGTGTTTGTCATGTTTTGATAGTCATGCAAGAGAATTACTTCAACATCAATTTCGTAAGGCTTTTGCGATGTGCTGAAATGATGATTCAAAGAGAACAGAAAGAGATACAATACTTAAACCCAAGAATACTTTTTGTGAAAAACAATTGCACGCGAAAAAATTTCGCGTCACAGGAAAAAGCATTCCACGAGACTCTTTGCAGAAAAATTTTTAGAGAAACCAAACTTAAAATCAACTCTAATCAAGATGATACTGAGCAGATAAATATATTATATTTTCCTAAATTATCTTACGGTAAGATAGCCTGTGATTTGCATAATGCAATTTATTTTCAATAGTTTGTTTTTAGATAACTTCCTTTTCACTGATGATGAAAATATCTTCTCATGCGTGCAAAAACTGCGTGAATGCGTTTTTATGACCCCAAAGGATAATACTGAGGAAGAGCGTGATGCTTTAACGGAAAAAGCATGGTCTCAAATAATATACCATGTTCTTGAGGGACATAACAACAACTACTTTCTACGGAAATATGAGAACTTGAAGGAAAAATATAACTTGCATAATCATGTTAATGTTGTGGAAAATGCAGCAAAAGAAAAAAATTATCTTAATTTTGTAGATACATGAGATCCATGAGGGGTCGATTGTTTTACTTTTTTTGTTTCTTCGTTTTGAGAAAAATAAAATAATTGCTTTGGGTAAGACTACTTGTGTACTTTTCTCTATTGAGAAGATAGATAAAAAGCTAGAATTAAGAGTTTGGCCAAAGATTATTTATAAAAATGAGAACAAAAAGTAATCTTTTCTTATACTGCATATAATTATTCTACCACAGAACTAAAAGGAAATGCGTGTGCACAACCTTCCAGGTCACTGACGTTAGCTGATCTACTTGTAGTGGAAATGAAATAAGTGTGTAGTGTACAAATTCTGAACAAGGAATGATTTTATTTTTCTAACTCTTTAAATGTTGGTATCATGTTCGAAAGAAATTTCTTTTTCTATCCCAAACCCTTGTTCAATTCTGTTTACTGAAACGGAAAAGTAAAGAATCGAAAAGAAATTCTTGCAGCAGTGTCCACCTGAAAAGAACGAAAATTAAAATAGGAATTTGTAGGGTTCCCACGCAAACTAATGGGAGCTGTCAATTTTACTTTCAGCGAAATGTTCCGATTGATTAGTTTGCGTGGAAACCTTACATATTCTCATTTTATTTTTCGTTATTTTCAGGTGGATACTGCTGCAGAAATTTCTTTTCGATTATTTACTTTTCCGTTTCAGTAAACGGAATTAAACATGGGTTTGGTATAGAAAAAGAAATTTCTTTCGAACACGATACCGACCTACACCGATTTAGAGCAACTTTTCCCTCGTCACCACCATAAAAAAAAGTCCCGGGTGTACCATAAAAAAAAGTTTTTCTGTCCTGACTTTTTTATTTCAATTTCCATCGTAAAATATTGTTCCAACGAGTTGTAGAACTTTTGAAGGCGTGTATTTTGATATATTAATTTTGCCGCTAGCTTTAACCAATCAATAGTTATTGAAGTTTTTCTTCTTAAACCATCCCAGATTCAAATACAATTTTATCAAGATACAGAAATAACATATCTCTAGTTCTCACATATGTTAAACAATATAAACTGTTCTTTTAAACGACATCTTTAATTTTTTTTTTTGTGTTTGCTCCAATCATAAAAATCAACATTTGAAAAGGGCGTATTTTTTTTTAGAAAAACTTCAATAACTATTGATTGATTGAAGCTAGCGGCTAAGTTTGTGCACCAAAGTACGCGTCTTAAAAAGTTCTAAAACTTGTTCCATCACTACTTTACGGAGGGAATTGAAAATAAAAGTTGGGGCAAAAAAATCATTTTTTTCATGGTACAACCTATGTTGATAAGGGAAAATTGCTGTTAATCGGTCAATTTTCAAGCTACATAAAAATTTATATATGAAAATTCCATGAATTTTTTGCGCTACAATGTTGCCGAAAAGCGTAAACGTCTATTTCTGCAAACAAAAAAGTTAGGTTTTGTATTTCCGTGAAAATGGGGACCACCCTAATTTTAATTAATATCACGAAATGGGCCTTAGTAATACAAACCATGTTGTAGAGCATCACTTTGCTGTAAAGTTTCAAGTTTAGGCGCTTGGAGCATGTTTCCTCGTAAATTCGTAATCTGGACCATAGTGCAATGTAGGCTTGTTGATCAATGTAAATATTGCCGTTCTGACGATCTCTGGTGATCCTTATGTTCAAACAAAACTTTGCTTCGCCGAGATCGTTCATCTTGAATCGGCTATGAAGGAACGATTTCAAGTTCTTCTTCATTTCTGTATCGTTAGTGAACACCAGAAAATCATCAACATACACGTTCATTCTAATCTCTCGATGTCACGTAAGCTCACTGAGTTACCAACAGCACGCACACTTCCTCCGGCCCGTTCGTTGACTTCTGCAACAGCACCAGCATTCTGGGATGTCGTCCGTGCACTTCCGTTCGCTTCATCTCAACCAAGATGTCGTTCCGCACGTTCCTCATCTCTTGTGATGACCATTGTTCTGAATCTTCTATTTCCTCAGAAATTCAACCTTCGAATCAATCTTCGATTTCTTCAGATTTTTTGACTATGGACACTCTGGGCCCATAACCAATAGAAGTGGAAATGAAAAACGTGTGTAAGTCTGAACAAGGAATGATTTTATTTTTCTAATCCTTTACATACTATCAACAACTTCCGGTTGATATGGCCTGTTTACGGTGATGGTAGGTTATATCACTACAGATCTTATAACATCGTGGTAACCCTCTTAAACACTGGCCAAACTGACCAGTTATAACATGTTATAAGCCTGTCTTGATGGCGAAATTCTTCTTGAAATTATTTGAAAACCGTTATAACATGTTAAATTGGGGTTTACCAGGTCCAGGATACGCAAACAATCCCTATTTGGTCGTTACTTTTATTTTATGAGTGTATAAATCATAGCCTAATTCTTTGGGAAGTGCACTAAAACAACGTCATAGAAAGTGTAGCCATGAGAATACATGTAGCGACGGTTTCGTCGTGTTATATTTGTAATGAAATAGGCAATAATGCATAGTCAAATAATGTCCCTACGATATATTTTTATTTATGTTTTAGTTTTTACAAATTACAATGATGCGTGTAACAAAAGATTCAATTAAATTCGTTTTTTTGTTCCCTTTATTTTTTTATCTTCGTTCAATCTTTACCATTTTCTTATTCTTCATCCTTGATTCTCTTATTCACCATTCTTTTTCACCCTTCATCCTTTTTCATCCTTCATTAATCCTCTTCCATCATCATTATTCTTTGTTTTCGCTTTCCGTATTTCATAATACATTGCTTTTCTCATTCCTCGTCCTTCATCTTTAACTCTGTTGTGTTCTTCGTTTTTATCCTTTTCACATGTGCTCTTCATCCTTCTTAATCGTCCTCGTTCTCCAAGTCCATATCATCTTCAAATCCTATCGTTTCTGCTACTTTAGATTTTCTGCCTCGGCCAGGTGGTGGTAGAGTTTTTAGAAATGCCTCATAATACCACTTTTGTGTTACGTATGGTAGTAATCGACGCATATCTTCCAACTTTGCCGTTGGTAGTTGGATGGGGGCTGATAGTATGGGCTCTAGCTGAAGGTCCTCTAGCAAAACGGATTTTGTCGTTAAAAGGTAAATCTCTTTTGCGTTTTCATCGCCGACATGCTTCTTGAACGCTACGGTTCCAGGGTTCTCCGTAGAACAGAAGAAAACCATCGCTTCTTTGAATTTGAACGGCTCATTGTCCGTTGTTGTTTCGGGCAATGTATACCGTTTGTTCAAAACAAGCCAATTCAGAAACTGTTTCTGTGCCATGTCCTTCACCACAATTGGTGAGGATCGTTTTATCGACGATATGAACAGACTCCAATCACGTGGTGTCTCGATATTCGTTTGCGTTTTCTTCTTCGCCCGTTCTATGGCCGAGTGGATTGAATCACACTCCATATGGCTATGCCCGCTTACCATGAACTTATGAGTCACGGATAATCTCCTTCCAGCATTCGCCATCATTTCAACGAAATATGCCATCACAAAAAGAATTATACGATTATTATATTGGCCAGCGCATCGATCGTTGTACATAATTATCTCCTCAACGCAAGAGGGCAATGCTTGCAGGTATGCCCACAAGCATGAAGCAATTTCGCGCGAGCCCCTTTTGGCGCGAGTTTCATCCCATATGAAACAAATAGGACAATTTGATCCAAGCTGCGTTTCAAAGATGTTCAAGTTGTAAGTGTACAAATGCAGCAAATCGTCATGGACGAATGACGTCAGCAGGAACGCCGCCTTACCGTCATCTTCCTGGAACTTCGTGAGCTCGGCCGCTTCCGTCGGAGAATCTTTCTTGATGATATCCAACAGCTTCACGGACTTCAGATACTTCTCCACTCGAAAACGCCAATTGTCGAAACCGGTGCCCGAGAACTGCGGGATCTCGTGGACCAAATCCTTGCATGAGTCGCCCATAACCTCTTGATTGTTACGTTTCCAAGGTAATCCAAGTCGAGCCAACCGCAGCGTACACACCACAGCAGAATGGAGTGTCCGAACGGTTGAATCGGTCAATCGTCGAAAGGGTGCGTGCGATGCTTATTGAAGGTCAAGTTCCAAAGAATCTGTGGAACGAAGCGGTTCTAGTTCCCAAAGACTAACTTTAAGACCAGTAGGTCCCATACAGATACGATTTTTTTCTTGGCTCAGTCAGTATGCTAGTTATTCCTGGCCAGAGATGTCAAGTTCGATGAGAGCAGTTTTCCGTTTGCCACCCAGATCCGCGACGAAACTCCTTTGGTTGTTGCTCCGTACGAGTTCGAGGATTAAGACGAGGAACACGTGCAACCCCCTGAACAGTCCGTTCAACCCGATGAGCCGCTGGTGGCTCATCATGACGACATCCTGACTGACAATGAAGAATACGAGGTTGAAAACGACGGTGTAGACGAAACTGGAGCGCGCTTTTCGCAACTAGACCGTGGTTCAAACCTCGGAATTGAAACCCCGATACGACCGCGCCACCGGATGCATGTACATGGCGCAAGAAGCTGCTGTAGACCGTGTGCTGACGAAGTTCGGCATGCAAGACTGCAACAATGTGAAGACCCCAATGGAGAAAGGCTGTTTCCTGTCACCACGAGTTGCGAATCCTGTGTCGCATCCGTACCGTCAATTGCTGGTCAGCCTGATGTATACGATGCTGTGTGTCCGACCGGACATATGCTACGCTGTTGGATACCTGGGGAGCTTCCAAGTTCAACCTGGTGAGGCCCACTGGCAAGCCCTGAAGAGAGTGGTCCGTTACGTGAAGGGGACGAAGAACTTTAAGCTCCAGTACAAGCAAAACGACGACGCCGAGGCACTGGTCGGGTACGCAGACGCCAACTGGGCATCGGATGCTGAGGATAGGAAATCCGTTAGCGGCTACGTCTTCAAGGTTTTTGGGATCACCGTGTCCTGGGCCAGCCGCAAGCAACAAACCGTTGCACTGTCATCGTGTGAAGCAGAGTATGCAGCTTTAAGTGCCGCGGCCTCCGAATGGCTGTGGCTGCACGGAATTCGTGAGGACCTGAAGGAAGTTCAACCCGGCACGGCATTCAAGGTGTTCGAAGACAACCATGAGTGCATTGCGATGGCGACAATCACCGAAACCAAACGTGTCAAGCACGTGGATGTGAAGCACCATTTCCTACGCGACCACGTGGCACAAGGACGACTTCATATCGAAGCAATTGCTACTGCACACCAGATAGCGGACACGTTCACCAAGGCCCTGGAACCTGGACGTTTCCGTGAACTGAGGACCCTCCTAGGACTTACCGATTCAGGGGGGTGTTGGAGTGAATCGGTAACGCAGTGTGCTGATGACCTCCTTGGAGACCGACGGCCTCCCTAGCAACCTAAGTTTTCTTAAATAAACAACTGAGAAAATTTTGTCATTCCTGTTCAAGACTCCACTGAAGCTAGTTGTAAAATAAATCCTTTCTACTGTTCAAACTTTGCTGTTCCGGTTATTTCCAACAATCAAGAGATTCGCACTCTCAAAAAACTCATACAGATAAATTTTAGAGAAGCCATATAGACATTTTTGGTAGGTTTAATGGGGATCAGGATGTTCAGGCTTATCTTTTGGGAGATGAATTTTACAATGGTGGTTTTGATCAGCTTTCTGGGGAAAACCGTTGATGCCGTGAAAATAGATGATGATGATGATGATGATGATGATGATGATGATGATGATGATAATGATGATGATGATGATGGTCCCGCCACTTACCCCAACAAAGGTTTGAGCTAGATGATTTATCTATTAGAGAATTTATTTGAAAACAATTCAACCAGTTATGCAAAACAAAAAACGAACTGATTCCATCTACATCTTCCAAAACTGTTCATTTGCTTTACAGCGATATAATTGTGAAGAGCTATTGATTTCAACCACAAATGTTCGCAAGTTATCCCAGCGATCAGAAAATTCCATTACAATTCAGGTCACAGTATTCTGTATCAGGACATTATCAAGAGACGAGCCAATATCCGATTCTGCCCGCTACAGAGTCAATGAGGTTCCAACACTAATGGAACCGCCACCTTAGTTTTGGGCTGATCAAGGATATCCCCAATCAGGGAAATCGAGAAAATTTCCAAGCCGAAAAAATCCTGGACCGGGCATAGTCAAACTTTTACTTTCAACCACAACAGAATTGACAAGGAATTCCCCGACAATCAGCCAGACAACCCACTACTATTTCATGGTATCTTCTCAAGCTTAATACGCTAATTTTTTTTTCATAAATTCGAAAAGAAGTCCTTTATACCTGTATACCGCGCGTGAGGCTCAAACTTTTGAAGACTACAAAAAAAATACTACTTTAAAATACAATAACAAAATAAAAACTTTAAATACATCATCATCGAGGCGAAAAGTATAGTTTGTTTGTGCCCCATGACAAATATAAAACATTTAACAATAAACCATACAAAAATATCCGTTGTAATAACATCGTCTAGATACAAAATTAGTCAAGAGTAAAAAGTTAACAGAGTAGCTTTTCAAAAGGCAGCTATGATGTGTGAAGTACTTTGTCTCTTAAAATCTGTTAGTGTTGCTGCACGTTTGATGTGTATAGGTTTCGAATTGAAAACATTTATGCCTTAAAAAAACAACGAATTTTGTGAATCTCCGTACAAAAAATATGGTGTTCTAACATCGGTTCTAACATCATCTGCGTTTCTAGTGTTATATCTATGAATATCACTTCCTCTTCCAATTCGATTACACGAATATCGAGGCAACAAACCGTTAATTACTTTAAAAATTAACACCATTGTCAAATACACAATTCTTTGCCGATAGCCACTGTAGGGCAAGGGCATCTAACAAAAAAGAGGAGGAAGTGAACCTGTTACATCTCAAAATCAAACGCATTATCTTATTTTGCAAACGCTATAATCTATATTCTTATGTTTTATTACCTAAAAACAAAATGGAAGGTCAAAATTCAATGTGAGGAGAGATGATAGATTTGTACAATTGTATTTTAGTAGCAATAGTTAAATCATTTTTCAATCGGCAGAGAATACCGTACTTTTTGGCTATTTTCTTGATGATATCGTCTATGTGAGAGTCAAATTTTAATCTATCATCAATAATCACGCCAAGATATTTAATCTCTCGAACGCGATCAATTGTCTCATCATCAATTTTAACAGAGACGTCTTCGATAACTCGATTCCGCGAAATTGAATTTAGTTTTACTTATGTTCAATTTCAACTGTTTGTACTTTAACCATCTACATAGACCAACCGCACCCATACGGTAATATCGGTAAATTGTTACCCTGTTTGACAACTTGACACCGCACCGGTGGTTGGCAACCGGGTTGGGAAATGGCAATTTGCTAGCTCGGTGAGCAGTCGGTTCGTAAATTTGACAACCCGACCCAACCGAGCTGAGCGTTGTTATTTGAAGGAAAATAAGCAAAACAAGTTGAAACGTTAAAACAACATCTTCATCTCGAAGACTTTCATTTCAGTTTGAGTGTTTTCGATTTGTTTTTAAAGTGATATTTGCTAATTTCACGTTTATTGTATATGTTCTGAAAAAATGAGTGCATCAAAACCCAGTGGAAGGAATTGGACGCAACAAGATAACGAAGTGCTTTGCAGGGCTTGGCTGGATGTTTCCCAGGATCCAATTTTTGGGACAAACCAGAACTTTGAAAACCTATACGGAAGAGTATTTAAACTATACACTGCATGGAATGTTTAGTGATACGAAACCGGTGTGAGAATAAATTTGAGTCTAATTGTGTTTCCTTTTTATGAACGACCGGTGCAAAAGTGGGTGGCTAAACCAAAAAAGGAACGCTCTCTGTCATCAAAATATTACCCAGATACGAACCTACCGGTGGGGATGGTCTTAGAGAACGTAAATCTGCATTCAAATGTGAAACGGCCTCCTCAAGGCTTTTAGCTGCAATGAACAACACGGTATCATCAGCGAAAAGATTAATATTACAAAATCGTAAGACTCGTCGCATGTCGTTAATATATAGAATGAATAAAATAGGCCCTAATACCATAGACTTACTCTAAGACCAGTAGGTCCCATACAAATACGATTTTTTTGGCTCAGCCAGTACTAGCACATCGGTCCCAAGCTCGGTCCCAAACCCAATAATGCGCCCCTAATAATGAACTCACACGAACACACTCTCAAATATTCTGTCAAAATAACATAGCAAATCAAAACAAAGGCGCAAATATGTATAGTAAGGTGCTGGCTTCAAGGTGTACTTCGGACCAAGGGGTTCTACAACAGTGAACAAATTTCAAATCGCTAGTTGCATATTGATTGTTGCTAATACCAACAATTAATATGCAACTAGTGATTTGAAATTGGTTCACGGTTGTAGAACCCCTAGGTCCGAAGTTCACCTTGCCGTCTGCACCTTGCAATAATTCTTGCGCCTTTCTGTACATTTCGGTACTACAACCGTTGGAGAAACAACGCCACCTATAGTCTAGGTTTCACCAAACTAAATTGATAGCCTATCAAATCTATAGACACTCAAGTAATAGACCGGATAACGTGATTCTGGAACAATGGATGTATCCAAAACAACTGTCAAATCGTATGGGAAATGTTCGTTTTGGATACGACATGGCGGCACGGTGTCCGGTCTATTACTTGAGTGTCTATAATCAAATCTCAAGGTGGGCAAGTGGCGCCATCAACATACGATTCACCAAAACTAACGGAAACGAGCTGTAATTTTATAATGGCAGTTACAGAAATTTACACACGGTGGGCACTCCAGCTTGGATGTCTGTTCTCTGTGATATTAATTTAAATAATATTTGATTTATAATAATCGCCTTTATTTTTAAACTCAATCGATTAATTCAGCACCAACATTAGATTAGGGCGAATCTGCTTTTGTAAACAATGGTTTTCGTAGTCATTTTCTCTTGCGCTAAAGGTTACAAATACAAATTAAGCACTCTTTAAGGAAGAGGAGCTTTATCTCTATCCGCTGATATATTCAATTTCAAGAAATTGCATTCGACTTCCGATAAATTAAAAGACAAAGTGTTTGTTTACAAAAGCAGATTCGCCCTAATCAAATGTTGGCGCCGAATTTATTGTTTAAACAAAATATTTTTTCACCCCCTGTTTCACCCTAAAATTCACTCTGTTTTGAATCAACAAAATATTTTTAATACAAGGATTGTATTTGATTCAATTCATTAAAAAGTTCCATATTAATTCAAAATTCAATTAAAATCAAACCAATCTAATTATTTAAAGTAATCACCGCTGTGCAATATTCGTTAAAATAATATTTGATTTATAACAATCACACTTATAAACTTCGTTTTAAACTTAAATGGTTAATTTACTGTTTTAATAAAATATTTGTACGAGCGCATAGCAGCCATGTTGCTGCCTCTGCCTCGGTTTTTTCAAATGTAAGTTCAAACATTATAATTTGTAAAACAGATTACCAACGAATTATTCTCTTTGCAGATAACTGGAAAAACCGCACAACTTCCGGTGGAAGACGATTTTGAAAATAGACTGCCATTATGACTGCCTCTCCCCAATATTTCTGCTCGAGTCCTGTATCCAACCACATGCACTATGCCAACTCCTGCAAAGTCCGATTCATGCTTTCCAACACGTCATTCAATGGTTTTCTTGAATTGGTTCATCATTGATAATTATCTCAACAAATGCGCTTAGTTGGTTTAACAAAACATTTTGTTTTGAGCAAGAAAACACGATGTTCAATTCTATAAAACATGAAGTTTCATTTCAACTCAAAGTTTTTGTTGAATTAGTGCATCAGTTTTATTGGCCCGTATATAAACCAGAGAGCTTGGTAACCTTGCCCAGCAGCAGAAAGAAGTGAAATTTCTCTCCAATTATTCAGATAATATTAAAGCTTGTAGAACACTGTTTGTCCAATAGCCAAATATTTGTCATAGGCAGATAGGCATCTGACAAACATCTATGATATCTGTCAGCTGTCTAGCTGCCTGTCGGGGCCGATCCGGTCGTCAAAGGATGAACACAAATGCTTCCTTGCACGCTTGCGACAAAAACGAACACGTCCTGACACGTCAGGAAAGGAGATGGTGTCGCTCAAGCAGGTAGCCGTCGGGGTGGGTGAATGTTCTTCTCTGGCACTTGTGGAAAGCGAATTAACTCTCTTGCCCTGAAAAGGGCGGATTGGGTTCCACAAGTCCGTCAAAGCAACAACTCGATTGCCGGCAGACTGTATATACCGGCAGGACTGGATCGCTCCTTCTCGGGTGGACAGCAACAACGACGCCTCGGCTGGAAGGATGGTTAAAGAATAGACCAGCCTCTAATGTTTTCTCCAAATATGTTTATTCCTCTTCGTTGTTTACACTTTGAATAACGACATAAAACTGAACAAAATTCTGCTTACTTACTTAAAATGTGTCTTTATTTTTGGTTTGTTTTAATGTTTACATTAAGTCTTACAATTTAATTGCTTAGCCAGAGGGGCTCTTCATCTTCATTACTTTTATTTGATTTGATTTGTGGTGTGCTTAGTTAATTTAATATTCTAGTTTACATATCATCCGTTACGGGGATTGGTTGGTTTGAATTATAAAATTTGATAACCTACCTAACTACAGTGACTACAATTTGAAAAACCTAGGGGTGGGGTACTAAGTCCCGGATGACTTGGTGGTCTGATAAGTGGCAACGTGTCCTGTACCTATTGATAGTCTCACTAAAACGATCTTCGAGTGTTTTAATATCGGCCAGACGGTGGATCTCAGTATTTCTCGTCCGAGGAGGTGTGTTCAGGATTATCCTGAGAAACTTGTTTTGAACCCGCTGTAATTTCAGGTGGTGTGTTTTCGCGCAGCTCTCCCAGATCGGCATGCCGTACTCGATAACCGGGAGAATGATCTGTTTGTAGATAGCAAGCTTGTTCTTCAGGGACAATGCAGACTTTCTGTGTAGCAAGGGGTACATAAGCTTCAACAGAACGTTACATTTTGTGACAGTCTTGTCAACCTGTTCCCTGAAATTCAGCTTGCTATCTAGAGTCACGCCAAGATATATGGCTGAATTGGTCCATTCCACCGTTGTGCCGTTTAGACGAATTTTAACATCCTCAGCCGGAACAAGTCTGGGCGATTTCGAGTGTGGGAAGAGAATGACCTGGGTCTTCGCTGCATTGATGCAGATCTTCCAGTCTGTGAGATACTTCAACAGAACATTCAGGCTTCGCTGCAGTTTCGATGCGATCGCTCTCACTACCCTACCATTGTGGACGACTGCGGTATCATCGGCAAATAGCGACAGAGATCCGTTTTCAGGGAGTGGGGGTATGTCCGAGGTGAACAGGTTAAACAGAAGTGGACCTAGTATGCTTCCCTGCGGAACACCGGCGGAAACCTCCTGCGCATCAGAAACTGCACCATGCAGCGAAACACTGAATGTTCTGTTTGATAAGTAGCTTTTTACCATCTTCACCAGAAAGACTGGAAGATTGAACCGATGCAGCTTGTACACCAGGCCATCATGCCAGACGTTGTCAAACGCCTTTTCCACGTCAAGAAGGGCCATGGCAGATGTTTTCGAAACAGACTTGTTTCGCCTGAGGATGTTAGTGACTCGATTCAGTTGATGTACCGTTGATCGACCGCGTCGAAAGCCAAACTGTACATCAAGCAGAATGTTGAGTTCGTCGGTAGATGTAAGGAGCCGACGGTAAATTGCTTTCTCGAAAAGTTTTGATACTCCCGAGAGAAGGCTGATGGGTCGATAGCTCTTGGAACATGAAGGATCTTTCCCAGGTTTCCGGATGGGTATGACTTTAGCTGACTTCCAGCACGAGGGAAAGTAGCTAAGTCTAAGGCATTGATTAAATATTAATGCTAGATGTTCGTAGAATTGGGAACTCAAGTGCTTGAGTTCCAAATTCAAAATTTTGTCGAAACCTGGGGCCTTCATGTTCTTCGACGTTTTGATATAGGTCGATAGTTCGTCAGCTGTGATCTCTAGTTCCTCCGAAAAATCATTGGGATATAGATGGATGTTATTCGCATGCTCGTTAACGGCAGCTTCGTGAGGACTGACGATGTTCTGTCCAAGATTGTGTGAGCTGACAAAATGTCGACCTATCTCAGCAGCCTTCTCAGCGGGAGTAATCAAACGATCCTTAGAGTCATTATTGTCTAGTGGGATCAACGGTGGAATGGGCCTAGGCTTGGTTTTTAAAATTTTTGTTAATTTCCAGAACGGCTTAGCACAATCTGGGAGGGCGCGGATTGTGTTGGCAAAGTTATTGTTTCTGAGATCCACCATTCTGGCCATTCTGGCCGGATCTGCTCAACCGGGTGGGAGTATCCGGGCCCAGGATGGTGTAGTGGCCCTCTTCAAGGTCGTCGTGTAGGATGGAGCCGTTCTTGTTTCGTCGTGCGTTTCCCCAGGTTTCATGTTTTGCGTTCAGGTCACCGGCGATAATAAACTGCCCATGCCTCCGAGTGAGCTTGATGATGTCGTTTCGCAAGATCCTATCTGTCCCGTTGTTTGTGCTTGCTTGTTTAGGACAATAGGCCGCGATGATGGTGATAGGGCCGACGGTGGATTCGACCTTGACTCCGATGGCTTCGACGAATTGGAGCTGCAGACTCGGAAGCATCTGGCAGTTGATGTTGGTACGCAGGGCGATGGCGACACCCCCTCCGGCGGAACTGGTTCGATCGAGTCTGATCAGGCGGAAATCTGGCAGAAACACGTTGATCTCTGGCTTGAGATGCGTCTCGGTGATGATTGCGATGTCAATGGACCGGTCGTTGAGGAAGTTAATAAACTCGATGTTTTTGCTCTTCAGCGAGCAGGCGTTCCAATTGGCGATATTGACGAATTCACGGTCCATTGAGGAACGCAATCATCGCCTGGATTTGCTCTCCACGTGTTCTGCAGGATCGCTTGATGATGATGGCCTGGGTCAGGATTGCAACGACTTCCTCCGTTGAAAGCATCGAATCATCGATCGCACCAGATGTTGCACCGGAGTACGACGGTCCTGGAAGATCGCTTTGGGATGGTTGGGTTGCTGCAGCTGCGAACCGATGTTGAACCGATGGCCGACTGGGAACCGGACGGTTTGGTGGCACTTGTCGTGTTGGGAGAGCGGGAAAGTTGTCGGTCGTGAGGGCCGGAGGTGGACCAGATCGTCGTCGATGGCCGGGTTGGTTGTTCGCTGATGATTTCTTCCGAATCGCAATGAATTCGGCCCGCTTCGGGCATTCCTTACTGGTAGCTTTGTGCGCCGCACCGCAGTTGGCACACACTGGCTCAGCATCCTCCATCCGCTCACAGGCATCGGCTTCGTGATGTTTGCCGCAATCAACGCAGCGCTTTGCCATGTGGCAATTTTTGGTGCCATGCCCAAACATCAGGCAGTTTTTGCACTGAGTGACATCGCGATGAATCGGTTGGTACCGGTCCCACTTCACGACGATGTGAAACAACGCTCGGATGTTCTGGAGGTCCTTCAAGCACGTCGAGTTCTTCTCGAAGTGGACCTGGTACAGCTGATCCCGATAGCTTCTCGAGATGTCATGCCGGCGCATTTTGTTTATCTGGACCGGTTTGAGCCCATTAGCCTTTAGTTCGACGACCAGTTCCTCCGTCTTCTTGTCCGGAAGGCCACGCAGAACCACCTTAAAGGGTTTGTCGGCTTCGATATCGTGCGTGTAGTACTGCACGTTCATCTGCTTCAATATTTCCTTAACAGCGTTGAAATGGGGAAGCGCCGATACCATCAGCTTATAGCCCTGCGAGCAGAGCTGGATTGTGCACCGTAGGCCTTTGTTAATGTAGTGGTACACCCTATCCAGTAAGCCTTCAGGGAATCCCTTCACGAACAGTGGCGGTAGTTTCTCCTTCTTCTCTATTTTCGGTGTATCGCCGTTCTCCAGAACGGCGTACCGATTGTTGGCTAGCAGCTTCTTCGATGATAGCACATCATCGGGTGGATTTAGTCGGGAACGTTTCCCAGTCGAACTAGTGCCGACGTCAACACGCGGCGGCTTCCCCATACCGGGGTCGGACTGTGTATCACACAACGCGACAGCAGCCAGTGCACCACGCACCAAAACGAGAGAGCGAGAAAATCGAAAAACTTATCACAGCGCGAGCGAAAAACACGACCGATCGTGTCGCTTGGTAAAACTGGAATGAACAAAATTCTGTGTGGCTTTGCCATTTTTATACCTAAAACTATTGCGTTGAAACCGGCTTTCCGGCACCTAAGGCCGATGACATACTCATGGCGTAGGGACGCGTTGCTATGCGTTGGCGTTAATCAAAGCGCAGCGATGAGGCGAGCAAAGCGTTTTATGGCATACTAAAAGCGAGATTAATAGCGACGCCGCGCGCGTGACTGTAAAAAGTATTCGACATAATTTGAGTTCTTCAAGTGATTCAAGCATGAATTCATCTGATGAAGAATATTTCGCGTCCTCAAGCACGCTTTACTTTATCATGAACAAGGAAAGAGAGTTCGCAGTGCATCCTTTAAACCGAAACAGAAAACATGATGGGAAGTTCTGTACATTGTACGACGACCTTCGTAAATATCCTGATAAGTTTCATTTTTATACTAGGATAAATATGGATACATTTAATTTGATTCTAAACATGTTGAAACACAAACTATTGAAAAATTGAACGAACTGTAATAAAGAGCCGATTCTACCATGTGAATGTTTAATTATTACTATCAGGTACGGCAGATTTCAAATATTCTGATTTATATAACCCACCGAGCATTTTCATTCAACTTTCGGATTCTTCTTCAGAATCTTAGCAACCGGATTATCCTTCACTACCCTCGAATTTTCCTTCCGCGTGGATTGTTCTAGTTGAAGCCATAGTCCGCAAATCGTGCCAAGTTCTATGGTTTGTTCTTCAGTCTATTTATATGCCAGCGCCAACTGAACAAATGTCAAGATCGGTGGCGAACGAATATTGGACCAAATGGAATTTTCCAAATTGCATCGGTGCCATTAACGGAAAACATATCCGGATCAGATATTCAGTTAGATCCGGATTAATGTTTTATAAATACGAGGGCCTCCACTGAAAAGCAAACAAATTAATGTTAATTTAATTGCACCTTAAATCATTTCTTTCACTTAATGGTTGCAACTGCTCCGAACTCAGTCAAAACTTAACGCCAAAGTTTATCCACCATATTCCTATTCCGGTATTTTTTTTTAATGTTTTATACCACAGTGCCCTCCTTGCGAAAACGAGTGAAATTAAATTTTTAGATTCAATCTCCATTTTTTTAACGACCACTTCAGCGTCTGCTGGCGTTCACAAGCGTCAAAGCACTATGTGAACTGCTTCGCCGCATCGAAAAACGCTTTGCACCTCTTTCACTATGACAGGTTTGGGCGATTTTCATAGAACGCCAATCAAGATAGGTTTGACGCTGACGCTACCTCTCTCGCCAACGCTTCCCTACGCCATGAGTATGTCATCGGCCTAAGCACCGCCTCTCGTCATCTTCATTGGTTGTTGGTTGTTGGTGGGCACGCATGGAAAGCATGCACGATGAAAAAGTGTCGATCACGTGAGTCACTACCTACCGCTACCTACGCCAATGCATGATGAAGAATCACAAATTGATCACGTGGCTGCTAATGGCTGCTATTGTTGTCGTTCGCGTTTGGGCGTGAACATTCACCCCCGGGCTGAGAAGAATTCTCGGAATGTTGATCCAACAAATGAAGGTTGTCCTCGATAGGTAGCATTGCGATTCTCGTTACTGGTCGTTTGTACACAGTCCCACCTACCTCAACGTCAACTGTACGAACCAGTTCGTCGGATCCCGGATAGATTCGAACGATGCGTCCCAACTTCCAGCTCATTGGTGGCAAGTTTTGGTCTTCAAGCAGCACAATCATCCCTTCCCTTAAGTTCAGCTTCCTAATTTGGTTCTTAGTCCGTTGTTGCAAGGTTTGCAAATAATCGTTTTTCCACTTTTTCCAAAAGTTTTCCCGGAGTCGTTGCAAAAACTGCCAACAGCTAAGACGGTTCGTAGAAACGTCTTGATAACTTGGCTCAGTGATGGCAGTAAGTGGGCGTCCAATCAAAAAATGACCGGGGGCGAGTATTTCAGGATCGTCGGCATCGGGTGAGGTAGCATAAAGTGGCCGGGAATTCAATATAGCCTCAACCTGTGTTAATACTGTCACGTATTCCTCAAAAGCCAATTTTGTGTCTTTCAAGGTGCGTTTCAAATGATATTTGGCGCTTTTAACGGCCGCCTCCCACAGGCCGCCGAAGTTAGGTGCCTCAGGTGGAATAAAGTACCAAGCGATTTCCTTTGGCAGGCAAAAATCCTCGATTTGAGCGATGGCAGATTGAGACCGAAACAATTTGTAAAGATCGTTTAACTCCGTTTTTGCACCTCTGAAGTTTGAGCCATTATCAGAATGTAGTTCTCGAGGCACTCCCCTTCTGCTAGTGAACCTTTGCAATGCTGCAATGAACGCCTCTGTTGTCATGTCCGAAACTAGCTCCAAGTGCACAGCTCGTGTCACCATGCACACAAATACAGCGATGTACGCCTTTTCAATGATAGGTTTCCTTCGTCCTTGTTTGACAAACACTGGGCCTGCATAATCCACACCAGTCACTTCGAACGGATGAGCAGGAGTTACACGGCAAGATGGCAGGTTACCCATAAGTTGACTGGCCTTTGCTGGTTTGGCATGGAAACAGGTTACGCAACTTCTTGTGATTTTCCTTACTGCAGATCTTCCTTCCATAAGCCAAAAACGTCCTTGAATTATCACAAGCAAACTCGATGGTTCAACGTGTAGATTCTCCAAATGATATGCTCTTACTAAAAGATCGACAATAGGGTGCCTTGGTAAAATGTACGGGTGTTTGGCCCTAGTCAGTATCGGAGAGTTGAGTAATCTTCCACCCACTCTTAACAAACCGTCCACGTAAACAGGGTTTAGCGAAGCAATCTTCTTACACGGCTCATTGTTCTCGATGCGTCTTATTTCATCCCCCAAAACATCGTGTTGCACTACCTTTATGATGACTTCCATCGATTGTTGTAGCTCGGGAACCGTTAGGTGACAATTCAGGTTACGTAGACTCGGATTCTTGATCTTGCAGTTTGAAGTGAAACGCCTCATATAGGCGATTACTCTTTGCAGCTTGCGAAAAGAGCTAAACTTAGTAAAAACGGGAAGATTGTCAACATTGTACGCGACAGCCGAAATAACAGCTAGCGATTTTAGCTCAGGCAGTTCTTCGTCTGGCAGCAGATCTGGCGATTCCGTTTCGTAGCTAGCCGACCGTAGAAAAGAAGGACCCTTCCACCACATTTCGTTGGAGATCAATAACTTGGGTAACGTTCCTCTGGATACAACATCCGCGGGGTTCTCCTTGGTGGGAACATACTTCCAGGAATATCCTTTGGTTTCCGTTATAATGTCAGCAACTCGGTTTCTCACAAATACCTGGAGATTATTCAAAGGCTTACGAAGCCAAGCAAGTACAATTTGGCTATCAGACCAAAGCACAATGTCGGAGAATTGTACTTTCATCGAGTCAACTACCTTTAACACTAGTCGTGATAGCAGTCGGGCTGCCAACAACTCCTTCCGTGGAATACTCAACTCTGCTAGTGGAGAGACCTTTGATTTACTACATAGCAGTCTCAGATCGGCACTACCGTCAGCAAAAATATTTCTCACATACAAAACCGCACCATATGCGGAAATCGAGGCATCCGAGAATCCATGCATCTCCATAGCAACGGTGTTGGCAAGAATAACACGTCTAGGTATCTTTATGTCACATAATTGTGGCAGAGCATCGCGAAACTTCATCCAAGAAAGCAGCAGTTCTCCTTCAAGATTTTCGTCCCAAGAAAGACCAGCCGTCCACAAATTCTGCATCAGGATCTTTGCTACCACAACGACGGGAGAAATTAAACCCAATGGATCGAACAGCTTTCCGATCTCCGAAAATATCTTTCTCTTGGTGTATGTCTCTGACCGATCAGATGAAATCATCGTAACGAACATGAAGTCGTCGAATTGCGGACTCCAGGTGAGTCCAAGTGTCTTAATCACTTCACTTGCATGATCTAGTTGTACTAATTTTTCTCGTTCTTCCTCAGGAATGTGGCGTAATAACTCCGGGCAATTTGAGCTCCACTTGTGGATAGGAAAACCACCAAGTTGGAGTAATTGTTGTAACTGGCGCTGCGCTATAGCAGCTTCTTCGAAATCTTTCGCCCCGGAAAGGATGTCGTGGACGTAGCAATCATCTGTTATTATATTCGATGCAAGAGGAAATTTACTACCTTCGTCGTTGCACAGCTGAAGAAGGCATCTAGTCGCAAGAAAAGGTGCTGCAGCTGTTCCATACGTTACGGTTAAAAGCTCCAGACCTCGTAGAGGATGAGATGGTTCCAATCGCCAAAAAATTCGCTGGAATTTGGTATGTTCGGGAGCAACCAAAACCTGCGGATACATTTTTGCTATATCAGCCGTGAAGACTATGGCATGCTTGCGAAACCGTAGAAGAATAGTGAACAAATCGCTTTGGACTATACCTCCCACTTGTAGCACTTCATTAAGTGACTTATCCGATGGTCTGGACTTTGCGGAGGCATCGAACACCACCCTCAGCTTTGTCGTTGAACTGGTTGGCCTCAGCACCGCATGGTGTGGCAAATAGTAGCATCCTTGGGAATTGCTATCATTGGATTCATCGATCTCCTTGCAATGACCCAATGCTTCGTATTCAGCAACAAACTCGGAATACAGTTGCTTCAAGATGGGATCCTTTTTCAATCGTCTCTCAAGCATCAAGAAACGACGGAGAGCAGCAGAACGGTTGCTCGCCAGGAATTCTGTATCTTTTCGGAAAGGGAGTGAAACCATGTATCGTCCGGTTGACGTCCGCTGGTGCGTAGAACGAAAATGCTGCTCGCATTCATCTACCTCCGTGTTTTCTTCCGTAAACTGCGAAAGATCCCCAACTTCCCAGAATCGACGCATTATCTCACTTATGGCTGCAGGATGAGCAAAAACTTGTTTAGCGACATCGTCGTTGACTTCTCCGGAAAAAACCCAACCCAGATGGGTGTCATGTAGATCGGGAAAACCATCGCCCAGGTGAATCTGCCCAGTCTTCAACAGAGCAAAAAACTTCGAGGCACCGATCAGCATGTCGATTTTATCCGGCACGTGGAATGTAGGGTCCGCCAATTGAACTCCAGCAGGGATCGGCCAAGAAGAAATGTCAATTTGAACGGATGGGATGATACCGGTTACTTTTGGAACCACAAGGCATTCCATGTCGATAGAAAAATCGGAACATCGGGATTGAATCGTAACACGCAGTTTCTCTTTCGCATATACCCTTGCTCCACATTTGCCGGAAATTGGCACGTTTGTCGGCTCGCGGGGATTCATCAAACGGTTGGCGATAAACTCAGATACGAAACAAACTTGGGAACCACTATCTAGCATAGCTCGGCATGGAATCAGTTGAGCATCAGCACTCTCAATATTCACAATAGCAGTCAACAACATCACGGTTTTCGCTGTTTGCGAATGATTACAGGAACATGACGAATTCGTACTGGTCGACGGAACTACGTTCGAAAGTGCAAGAGATTCAGCAGTAACATTAGACGAATTCTTCGTAACAAGGGGTGTTTCGGGCTCAGGTTTTTTCGCAGGCGACTCTTCATGGAGGAGGGAATGGTGCCGCTTGTGGCACGTCGAACAATTTCGCTTGGAAGAACAATCCTTGGCACAGTGGCCCGGTCGGAGGCAGTTGAAGCAAATTCTCAACTGTTTCATCTTCGATATACGTTCTGGGATAGACATTTTGGAAAACATAGGACACTCAAAATGACGGTGGCTTTCATCGCAAATCTTGCAACGAATATCGGTATTAGAGGACGTGACAGTATGAACTTTCTGATTCACAGGTTTCGAATGTTTGGACTGAGGCTCATTAGGCACCGTAGGGTGACGAGAATTTTGGAAGCGTTCAAGGATTTGGCACTCACCTTTTAGAAACAGCATTGTATCATCGTACTTAGGTTGCTCACCATGTTTCTGTTTCCGCTCCCACAACTGCAACGTGTGATCGTCCAAACGAGCGGTCAGCAGCTTCGTGATGATGATGCCGGATAACTTATCCACTACCAGGCCTTGGTACTCAAGTGCTGCAACATGACGCTCGCAGGATTTCGTCAGTTCCAGTAGGTTCCTATAGCTGCCCTTTGTCATCGGCTTCAGCTGGATTAGCCCATCGATGTGATTGTCCACGATGAAACGCTGGTTTTCGAACTGGTCTCTCAATTGCTTCCAAACTTGAGTGAAGTTGTTGTCTTGAATCATCTTGGCATTGATAAGACCAGCTGCTTCACATACCAAAGCCTTGTCAAGATAATGGAACTTGACGGCGTCAGAATCACCACTCTTCACCACCCAATCCTCGAACATGGCCTTAAACTTGGGCCAGTTCTCCAACTGGCCATCGAAAGAAGGTACTGGCACGTTGAGAGGATGATGTTGCATAACCACTGCTCTTTCACTTGCAGTGGACGACGGTGAAGGTTTCGAAAAATGCTCCTTCAAGCGCTCCAGCCGGTCGAGCGCCTCCGTGTGCAAAACATCAAACTCGTCCAGCTTGTTGCCTGCTCTTCGATTTGTGCCATTGGAATCACAGCAATTACTTCACGATGGGCTTCGGTGTACTCCGTATAATGGCGCTCCAACTTTTGACCGTACACTTTCAGGAGCGTCGCAGTGATAAGCGATGGATCGTCTTCAGCCTTCTCAAGGCCATTGGCTATCTTTGTCACCTTTCTTTTAATTTGCCCACGCTGATGGATGAGCAACTGCAACTGCTCTGGATCCATGGCGGACTTTTTCGGTGTGCGGTCAACAGGCATCACTATTTTGCACTTTTGCACTTCAATGTCTTTAGTTCTGTTCAAATCTCACTTGCACTTATTGTTCAATTTTACTTTGCACTTGCTAGCTTCCTTTTAGCATCCTCTCCAAGCTCGCGTCTGTGTTGAATCCGGTTCGAATGGACCAATGTCGGGGCCGATCCGGTCGTCAAAGGATGAACACAAATGCTTCCTTGCACGCTTGCGACAAAAACGAACACGTCCTGACACGTCAGGAAAGGAGATGGTGTCGCTCAAGCAGGTAGCCGTCGGGGTGGGTGAATGTTCTTCTCTGGCACTTGTGGAAAGCGAATTAACTCTCTTGCCCTGAAAAGGGCGGATTGGGTTCCACAAGTCCGTCAAAGCAACAACTCGATTGCCGGCAGACTGTATATACCGGCAGGACTGGATCGCTCCTTCTCGGGTGGACAGCAACAACGACGCCTCGGCTGGAAGGATGGTTAAAGAATAGACTAGCCTCTAATGCTTTCTCCAAATATGTTTATTCCTCTTCGTTGTTTACACTTTGAATAACGACATAAAACTGAACAAAATTCTGTGTGGCTGTGCCATTTTTATACCTAAAACTATTGCGTTGAAACCGGCTTTCCGGCACCTAAGCACCGCCTCTCGTCATCTTCATTGGTTGTTGGTTGTTGGTGGGCACGCATGGAAAGCATGCACGATGAAAAAGTGTCGATCACGTGAGTCACTACCTACCGCTACCTACGCCAATGCATGATGAAGAATCACAAATTGATCACGTGGCTGCTAATGGCTGCTATTGTTGTCGTTCGCGTTTGGGCGTGAACACTGCCTATGCCAAATATTTGGCTATTGGACAAACAGTGTACTACAAGCTTAACGATTGAGTAACAAAGTAAGTGTTTCGTGGCCACCTCTAGGTGGTGGTACGGCGGTAGCAAAGTGACACGACACCGTCATGCGTTGCTCTAGTAACTCGATGTCTTCAATCGGCCCTACTGATGATGATGACCATTTATCTTCTGTTTCGGAGAGCCAGGTGGGGCCCCTCCACCATAATGGATGTACCAAAAGTTCAGAAGGTGTGATGCCTCGTGAGGCACAGTCGGCCGGGTTATCTGCTGATGACACATGACACCAGTGCTTCCTGGGCAGATGTTGCAAGATCTTGGAGGTGCGATTGGCCACGAACGTTTTCCACTTTCTTGGCGGTGACGAGAGCCAGTGAAGCACGATCTCCGAATCGCTCCACGCAAATAATTCCACCTCCAAATGCGAGAAGGAATCCATCACCTTGATCATCAAGTCGACGAGTAGTTCGGCTGCTAGTAGCTCCAGGCGTGGTAGTGAAATTTGAAGGATGGGAGCCACCCTGGTCTTAGCCACCACCAAATTAGTTACAATTCTTCCTTCTTGGTTCACAGAGTTTGCGTAGACGACAGCAGCGTACGCGGCTTCGGAAGCGTCCGCGAAGCCATGAAGTTGGAGTTTGCCTTGATAATGCGGAATCCATCTCTTGATCCGAATCCTCTCGATCTGGTGCAGCGTTTCCTTTAATTCGATCCACTTTCCTAGAATGAAGGCTGGAAGTGGATCGTCCCAACTCAAGTCGTAGAGTCACAAATGTTGGAACAATATTTTCATTCGAATGATTACCGGTGCAATCCAGCCGAAAGGGTCGAAGAACTTTGACGAGTTGGACACCAATTGACGTTTGGTATTTACGCTGTCGATGTCGAAGGTGAGCTTGAAACTGAAGACGTCCTCTTGAGGTGTCCATCTGATTCCCAGTGCCTTAACCGAATCATCTTCAGTTTGTGTTAGCGAAATGGGTTCATTTTGAATGGTGTCGCACTCCAATAGATGCGGTTTATTCGTACTCCATTTTCGTAGAGAAAAGCCAGCGCTTCCAAGTACCTCGGTGATTTCGTTAAGGAGAAATTTCGCTTCGTCGGTGGAATCTGCCCCCGAGAGCAGGTCATCCACATAAAAGTTTTTGGGAATCCGCTCGGCTGCTAGTGGGTGTCTTTTCTTATTGTCTTCAGCGACCTGCTGCAAGGCCGCCACAGCTTGATACGCCGCGCTCGCCGTACCGTAAGTAACGGTCAATAAGCGATAGTGGCCCAGAGGTTGGTCCGGACTATTTCGCCACACTACCCGTTGGAAATCGGCATCTTCCATGGCAACGAGAATTTGCCGATACATTTTCACGATGTCAGCGATAAAGGCGATAATGTACGTGCGCCAGCGAAGGTAAACATTAAAGAGAGACTCGTTCACATTTGGGCCCACTAGCAGGCGGTCATTTAGTGAAAGTCCGGAAGCACTCTTGCTCGAGGCGTCGAACACGGCACGTATTTTCTTCGTCGTATTTTCGTCTTTCCACAATGCGTGATGCGGAAGATAGAACGATTTTTCCGATGCGACCGCCACTTCGTCTGGCGGTATTTTCTCCATGTGGCCGAGAGCCTCATACTCAGCCATGAACTGTTGATAGTGTTGCTGTAGGTCTTGATCGATGCTGAACTTCCGCTCCATGGACTTGAACCGCCGGATGGCAGCAGTAATCGATTCGTTCTGGCTTGGTACAGTCGAAGGGTAGGCGAACTACACGCAAAGAAATCACTCTGCTTTGAATCAACAGAATATTTTGTTGGTATTTAAAACAAAGTTTGTATTTGTTTCAATTCTTAAAAAAGTTCCAAATCAATTCAAAATTTTATTCAAATTAAACCAATAAAATTATTTAAAGTAATCACCGCTGTGTGATTCAAGACAAGCACATTTATTTTTTAACTCAAATGATTAATTTATTGCTTGAACAAAGTATTTTGTCACCCTAAGAAATCACTCTGCTTTGAATCAACAAAATATTTGGTTGGTATTCAATGCAAGCTTTCTGTTTGTTTCAATTCATAAAAAAGTTCCAAATCAATTCATAATTCCATTCAAATCAAACCAATATATTTTTTTAAAGTAATCACTGCTGTGTGATATAAATTTAAATAATGTTTGCTTTATGACAACCACATTTATCGTTTAACTCAAATGTTTAATTTATTGTTTAAACCAAATTATTTTTTCACGCTAAGAAATCACTCTGTTTTGAATCAACAAAGAGATTTGTTGCGCTTCAATACAAGGTTTCTATTTTTTTCAATTCATGAAAAAGTTCCAAATCAATTTAAAATTTAATTGAAATCAAAGCAATCAAATTATTTAAAATAATCACCGCTGTATGGTATTCGTTTAAATAATATTTGATTTATAACAACCATACTTATTTTAAACGTCGTTTTAAACTAAAATGGTTAATTTATTCACGCAAAGAAATCACTCTGCTTTGAATCAACAAAATATTTTGTTGGTATTTAAAACCAAGTTTGTATTTGTTTCAATTCTTAAAAAAGTTCCAAATCAATTCAAAGTTTTATTCAAATTAAACCAATAAAATTATTTAAAGTAATCACCGCTGTGTGATTCAAGACAAGCACATTTATTTTTTAACTCAAATGATTAATTTATTGCTTGAACAAAGTATTTTGTCACCCTAAGAAATCACTCTGCTTTGAATCAACAAAATATTTGGTTGGTATTCAATGCAAGCTTTCTGTTTGTTTCAATTCATAAAAAAGTTCCAAATCAATTCATAATTCCATTCAAATCAAACCAATATATTTTTTTAAAGTAATCACTGCTGTGTGATATAAATATAAATAATGTTTGCTTTATGACAACCACATTTATCGTTTAACTCTAATGTTTAATTTATTGTGTAAACTATTTTTTAAATTATTAATTATTGTTTAAACTATTTTTTAAATTATTTTTTCACGCTAAGAAATCACTCTGTTTTGAGTCAACAAAGAGATTTGTTGCGCTTCAATACAAGGTTTCTATTTGTTTCAATTCATGAAAAAGTTCCAAATCAATTTAAAATTTAATTGAAATCAAAGCAATCAAATTATTTAAAATAATCACCGCTGTATGGTATTCGTTTAAATAATATTTGATTTATAACAACCATACTTATTTTAAACGTCGTTTTAAACTAAAATGGTTAATTTATTGTTTTAATAAAATATATGTATGAGTGCACATTTCATAGCTGCCATATTGCTGCCTCTGCCTTGGTTTTGTATGGAGTGCATGTATAAACATGTTAATTTGTAAAGCAGATTATCAACGAATTATTCTTTTTGCAGATAACTGGAAAAACAGCACAACTTGGAAGACGATTTAGAAAATAAGCTGCCATTATGACTGCCTCTCCGCAATAGTTCTTCCCGAGTCCTGCATCCAACCACATGCACGATGTTATCTCCTGCAAAGTCCGATCCATGCTTTCCAACACGCCGTTCGGCAGGCGGAATATGGTGCGGTAATTATTTAAAAACAATAAAACACGATTCTCAGTTTTATAAAGCATGAAGTTTTATTTCAATCAAATGGTTTTGTTGTATTAGATCTTCGATGCTTATTATTTCAACAAATGCGTTTAGTTGATTTAACAAAATATTTCGTTTTGAACAATAAAACACGATGTTCAATTCTATAAAACAAGAAGTTTTATTTCAACTCAAAGGTTTTCTTGAATTACTTCATCATTGTTTATTATTTCAACAAATGTGTTCAGTTGGTTTAACAAAACATTTTGTTTTGAGCAATAAAACACGATGTTAAATTCTATAAAACATGAAGTTTTATTCCTACTCAAAGTTTTTGTTGAATTAGTTCATCAGTTTTATTGGTCCATATTTAAACCAAAATTTTAGTTGAATTGATTCCTATTTTGAATTGGTATAACTGCGTATTTTTTTGCGTGTTAACGGTGGGCAACAGAAGCGCTGCTATTTCAGAAGCGCTGCAGCGCTCTCATTTTAGTTTAGCCACCCTTCTCCACCCCGGTCGTTGCTATAGCGGTGATCAATTTAGTTACTCTATTGCTTACCGGTAGAGAGGTAGAAGTTATCATTTTTTTTATAAATCATTTATTTGTACAGGCTCAATCGAATCAACTTTACAGAGCCAAGTTTTCATTTTTATATACATATGTTCGCGTCGAGTCCATCACTATTCTGTTGGTGCGCGTTCACACTACCCGCACAACCAGCTGTCACATTCCTCATCGCCCGGTGCTACCAACATTGACGAATATCAACGACGTATCGAGAACATTCGACTGCCGATCATTCAAGATCAAACACGTTTTTTCTTTATCCAAATCAAATTAATACAGTCCGCTTTTCTTTTAATTAATTCACCGCGTTTTATTAGATATTCCGATTCCCTCGCAACATTTTGTACCTTCGTCGCCGGATATTTACGACTCGCTATGGAAGCAATTCGAAAACGTCGCGATGTGCTTTTCGAGCGCATGAAATGGGAGCAGAATAATGCGAACGCGGTAGAAAGAAGACAGCCTCCTGCCGGCGAGATCCAGGAGCGCTTAAACAAACTTACAGATCTCTTTGATCAGTTCGACAAAGTGCAATCGGAAGTGGAAGAGCAGTATCAAGCGGTCGAAGAAGTCAGCTCGATTTTCAATCATCGTTTGGAGTTCGAGGAAATGTATTACGCTGTGAAAGGACGCTACATCAAGCTACTCGGCGAACTTAACCCCAAAGAAGCAGCGAAGCAACAATTGTCGAACCATCGTGTGATCTGAAGGATGCAATCATGTTGCTGATCGAGTCACAACGATTGCTAATGACGTCACAGGCTGCAGCCTCGAATAATGTGTCGCAGTTGGCTGGCCAGGGTTGGTTCCGTGAGCATTTCCAGTCCGATCGCTGACGCTCAAGCGTCCGGAGGCCAGAGTTCCGTCTCGAGGTGCGCTTGCCAACTTTCACGCAACCAGTTTTCAACGGCGACCGAAAGCCAATGGACCTCCTTCAAGAACCTGTTCGAAAGTTGCATTCATTCGAGGAGCATAAAGGATTCCGTGAAGCTGCAGTACCTGCTCTCACACCTGGACGGAGAAGCCAAGAA